>JAYMFT010005166.1:0-17166 GCA_038088735.1 Panulirus argus | reverse complement strand
TAGCCATGTAAGTTATGTTGGCTCATATGTTTTAATATAGCCTTTATATATATATATATATATATATATATATATATATATATATATTTTGATTTAGATAATGGTGAGTTATTACTGAATATGTGTCAGAGGCCCTTTTTAGCAATATACCTCAATCTTCTCCACCCTCTGTAAGCTACCCTGTGTTTCAGGGTTTGGCCATAGTAAAAACACACAACTGGGCTTTCCATTTTATTTTTGATAAAAACAGTTGAACTACACTCAAAGAATGTCTAATCAACTTCTGGGAGTCACAGTCACTGTCCCTGGTAACTTTGGGCACCCAGTTGTCTCTGTCCCCAGTGTTATTGCCTGATGTCTCCAAAGAGTTTATAAAACAAAATAGTATTGACATAATAAGTACACTCCCTTACCTAACATATTCAAATACCATAAAAGTATTTTCCAGTAGCACAAATGATAACAGATAACATACCCAATTTATGTAAAGCTTAAACAATATTCACTGAATATTGTTACATCTCCCTTTCTTTAAAGTTTACAAACATTTGCCCCACAAAATAAGAAATTGTACCTCCTTTAGAATATGATACATGTAGGAAAAAAAAAAAAAAAAAATAAATCCCAACTGTTAAATCTGAGGGAAAACACCTTTCACTAACTTTAGCTACCTAAGTTGGCTTTACAAAACATAGTCATTCAGGTATCTTGGCTTCTTCAATGTATGGCCTCAGGATGTTTGCTGCAGGCCCCCTGGTTCCAATGGCTGTGGTCCTACATTTTCCTCCTCTGCACCTCATCTGCACCACTCAGTTCACTCATAATGTCATCTTCAATGGAGGCAGCATTTTCATTTAATCTTCTTAGATCTCCTCAGTTTCTTGTGTAATCTATCCCATTTATATTCATTTTGTAAGACCTTGGTGACACCTTCCCGACAATTTTTCCTTTCTTCCATACTGCCTTCCCTGGGACTGGCTGCACTCTGACAATATCACCTGACTGCAGTGGCTACAAATGCTTACTTGATGGGTTGTAATATTTGGCTTGTTTCTTTAACTTCCTTTCTTGTACCTCTTAAACTCCACTGCAAAGTAATGGTTGTAGAAGCTGGTCACTCTCTGGAAGTAGTGTTCCAGTGTGTCTTCCCATGAAGCATTGTACAGGAGAAAAGTCAAATTCTTCTGTGGGTGTGTTCCTCCACTCTAACAAGGCCAGCAGTGCATCCTTTCCATCCTCTTTTGCTTTGAGTAACAACCACTTTGCAATTTTCATAGAATTTTCTGCTTTACCATTTGACTGATGATGATATGGGGAAGATATTACATGTCTGAATGACAAGTTCTTAGCAAATATCTTAAAGTCATTGGATAAGAACTGACTTCCTTAATCAGATATTACGTCTGGGATATCATGCCTACAAAAATGACTCTTGAGCACCTGAACAACACTTCAAGCCTGAAGGTTCTCCAGTGAATTAATTTCAAAGAATGATGAGCAGCAGTCAACAGTAAATAAGATAATTTTTGTTGCTAATGCTAAAGATGTCAAGTCCTACTTTAGAACAGGGCCTAGATGGAAATCCATGGGACTTCAAGGTTTCTTTTGTTTGCTGAAGGCCAAATTTGTTGCAGACCTTGCATGAAGATACATAGTTCTTAAGCTCTGCACCCATACCTGGCCAGTAATACAGGTCTCTACCTCTTCTTATAGTAGAATCTATTCCAGTGAGAGCAAAGTTAATCTGTTTAAGCATGTAAGACCTCAGACATGTGGGAATAACTACACATGACCCTCTGAATAAGACATCCTCATGCACTGTCAGCTCATCTCTGACCTTGAAGAAACTCCTAACATTTTCTGGAACTTCTTTACAGTGTGTTGGCCAACCATTCAAAATAATGTCTTTTAGTGTTTTCAGATCATGATCTAACTGGGTCTTCCTTTAAGTGTCTTTCAGCATTTCATCTTCAATGTCTAAATTTTCAGTGTCACTTATCGAATTAATTTCATCTAGAATTACAGTTACAATTGATTCTTCAACCTTAGAAACAGGTAAAGAGTCTCTTTTCAAAGTATCTGCAGTATACATCTTACTTCCTGGTTTATATTGAACATTCAAAAGAATAGCTCTGCAATCTTAGTAACTTGCTTTGTAACCTTTTGGGACATTTCAAAAGAGGCTTATTGATTACACTTTCTAACGGCTTGTGATCTGTCTCAGTTGTTACTAATTTGCCATAAACATACTGTTCAAAGTGCACTACTGCAAACACAATGGCAAGCATTTCCCTTTCAATTTGGGCATATCTCTCTTCAGTGTCAGATAATGCCCTGGAAGCATAGGCCACTGGTTGTCCATCTTGTAATAAGAATGCTCCCAGTCCATACATTAAAGCATCACATTGCAGTGTGACATCACTCTTTCCGTCAAAGTATTTAAATATTGGTGCATTTGCTATTAGCCTCATGGTTTTCTCAAATGCCTCATCATGACATGCATCCTATTGCCAAACTACATTTTTCTTTTCAAGCTGTCTCCTAGGTCTGCTTACCTCTAACAAACCTGGTAGAAATTGGATAGGTAATTAACCATTCCAAGGAACCTTCTGAGTAATTTTACATCAGTGGGAGTTTTCAAATTTTGAATGGCTTCTATTTTCTTGGGGTCTGCTCAAACACCATCTTTTGTCAACAAGTGTCCTATGTGTGTTATTTTTAGAGAGTGCAGTTTCATTTTGTCTTTGTTTAACTTTATGCCTTTTTCACAACATCTTTCTAGTAACTTCAGCAGGCAGTCATCATGATCCTTCCTAGCTCTCTCAGTTGTCAAGCCTCCTCAGTACACGAGGATATCATCAGCTATCACTTCAACACCCGATAAGCCCTGTAGTGCATCACTGAATGGCATTCTTAACCACCTGAATCATCCATATTGGGTGTTGAAGGTAGTTAGGAAACTTGAATTTTCATCTAATTTCACTTGCCAAAATCCATTCCTTACATCCAGTACAGAGAATATCTTTGCTTTTCCAAGTCTTGGAATAATTTCTTTTATAGTTGGCAAAGTGTAACGAGTTGTCTTGATTGCCCTGTTTAGATCTGTTGGATCAAGACATATTCTAAGTTCTTTGGTCTTGGGCTTGGTGACCAACACCATACTAGATACCTAATCTGTTGGCTCTGTGACTTTCTCGATGACAGTGTCCTCCATACTTCTCAGCTGTTCTTTCATTTTTTTTCTGTAGAGCAAATGGCACTCTTCTGGGGGCATGAATCACTGGCTGCACTGTTGAGCCCAAATAATCATGCAAGGACCTTCTGAGTCACTTAACCCTTGGAAAAGATCTGGGAAATCACTCAATATTTTCTCTTTATTTAAGCTAGCACTCTCACTTGTCACTTCCTTTACTTTATAATTTCCTATCATGTTTGGATTATCATTACCCAGAATTATATAAACTTTGCCTCCTGCCCATCAAGAATACCAGTGACTGAAGAGACTTTTTCTTTGACAGCATAAAACCTAATCCTATGATGTACTCCACCTCTCACAATTGAGAACTATTGTACCCACAGCATAGATAACATTTTTATCAAACATTTGCAATTTTACAACATCTGTTGATTTGGTAACTCCTACTGTACCACCAACACGTGTTAGGTCCTTCATTGCAAGTTGCACCAGATTCAGTTTGAAAATTTATAGGTTTTTTGATTACCATCATTTTCACATATTGCTTTTTTCATTTTGGTTCACTAATACTTCTTACCAGTTCCTTTTGTACACTGACACTTTCAATGTCATCCTGACTATCTGAATCATGATCATCTACACTTTTGACTTTATTTAGGAGTTTATATGATTTACACTGCTTGGCAAAATGATTGAGTTTACCACACATGGCACTAGTTTTTCCAAATCCTGGACACATCCTCACCTTGTGATCAAACCCACAAAATCTACAATCTTTTACCTTAGGTTGGTGTTTTTGTTTGCTGTGTACCTGTTTCTTGAAGTTTCACCTGTTATTTCTTATACTCATGATTTCATCGTCAGGTGCTGTGGTAATCTGCTTCTTCTGGTTTACTCTCATTTCATAATTTTTCACAAAATTCAGCCCTCTATCCAAAGTCATGGATTTATCATCCATTTGTGCATAATCCAATAATTTTTCTCTTGCCTTGTCATCATAGAGATTAAGGATGAGCTGATCCCCTATCATTTCTTCTGTGTCATGATATTTGTAGTAATTTGCCAGATCCTTATCTGTGTGATGAACAGGTCACATCTCAATGCAGTCTTGTCTCTTGTTCAAGAATTTGTATCTCAATTATTATGTTGGTCCTTGGCTTACAATCCTCCTCAGATTTCTTAAGCACTTTGTCATTTTTGTGCTTGTCTTAAGGATCACTCCAACTGATTGAATTATACTTCTCCACTGCAGTTTCCCCAGCTACATGTAAGAATGCAGCTACTCTTCTTCTGTCTTTCTATTTTTCAAGGCCCAAGACTCCTTGTATCTTTTCCAGTTGGCTGCAGTATCAGTGCAAGTACTCAAAGCTAGGGATGGTGGTGGCTGCAGATTCAGAGCCATGTTTTCTCTCAATATAACTGTAAGCCAGACATGGCTTTCAGAACATCCAGTACTATACCTTTGATCAGTTGCTTGTGACCTGTAGATTCCAGTCACACCTTGGCTGGCCTTAGATCCTAGACTTTTTTTTTTTGGATCCCACTCCTGACTCCATGTTTCAAGGGTTAGCCTTAGTAAAAACACAGTGCTGGGCTTTCCATTGTATATTTGATCAAAGTGGTGGAGCTACCCTCACAAAATGTCTAATCAACTTCTGGGAGTCAGTCTCTGTCCCTGTTAACTTTGGGTGCCCAGTTGTCTCTGTCCCCAGTGTTATTGCCTGATGTCTCCAAAGAGTTTATAAAACAAAATAGCATGGATGAAACAAGTACACTCCTTTACCCGACATATTCAGATACCACAAAAGTAATTTCCAGTAATACTAATAACATGCCCAATTTATATAAAGCTTAAACAGTATTCTCTAAATATTGTTACACCCCTCACTAGAGAATCTATGAGTTACCTTTAGCCGTTTATCACAACCACTTAGGTTATATTTGCTCTCTTTCTTGTACATATTCCTCACTTTTACCTACATTTTGTAATTTTGTAATGAGAAATTGAAAATCTAAAGACCTTTTTTTTTTGTCCAAATCAACAACAACTTTCTGCAGTTCACCTAACTTTTAAATTGGGTTATTAAGTGAAAAAGATAATAGAACTGAGCCTCCAGGAACACTGTCTACAATTCTGTGATGGAATGACTAGAAAAGAGAGAGAAGCAGAAAGGTCAAAGGAAAAAAGTTTCAGAAAGTGAAGCCTTTTGTCACACCCTGTCAAATGCTTTGGAGATTTTGAGGGTTATGACTAAAGAATCATCACAATTCCTAAGAGAGGAAGACCTGAAGTGAGTCACATAAGGGAGAAGATCATTTTTGGGCTTTGTACCACCAGAGGCATATTGGTGATCTGAAAGAAGGGAATGAGAATCCTGAGTGCTAAGAGAGTAAAAATTAAGTGGATTTTCGAAGACTTTGTTGGTAAGTGAAGTAAGAGCAATTGGGCAATAGATAGAAAAGATATAATGATTATTATTAGAAGGAAAAGTGTGGGTTTTTAGACATAGACACAATAGGTAAACAGTGATTGGAACCAGTTCAGAGACCCACTTCCTCGGATATGAGGAGGCACAGTATGGCAATCATACCATAATTCTTGACCACTTTTAGTAGGGAGAACTTGAAAATTATGCATGAGGGAAATAAAGGAAAGAGCTTAGAGTCATTAGGAGCAGACTGGGAAGGACTGGATGTGGAAGTAGAGTCAGAGGAAAGTATGATATGGCTTATGAATGGGAGACTTAGGTGTAAATTGATCTGGTCAGAAAAAAAGGAGGTTTGAATGGAAGAAGTTATTGGACATGTTTTTGGTAAGAGTGAGAAAGAGTTATCAGTTGAAGACTTTAAATCAGCTCATTTTCTTTTTGTGAGGACATGCTTGATTCTAAGATGAGCAGCTGTACATTGATTCTAAGCAAAATATAGAGCAGAATGAGATTCTGGAGAAAGAAAGTTTCATAGCCAGAAACAGTCTGTCCCTGATGTGACAGACATTAGATCAAAAGAGATCAAACCAAAATAAAGGAATGAAGATTAAGTAGAGAAGGGATGTAAGATTCAGTTTCAGCCAAGATGACTTCTGCTATATGGTTAGTGCACTAGAGGCATCTCAGCCAGCAAAGCATTACTGGTCATGGACATGGACAAAAGTCATAGACAGAAGTCCTTAACAGGCTCAGACCTTGATTGAAATATGAAAAGGGATAGAGAGATAGAGAAGTAAGGTACTGTTACAAAAGAGTTGAGAAGGTAAGCATTCCATAGCTTAGCAGTGTAGGCAGAGACAGATATCACAACATCCCACCTTTGAGTTGTCATCAACCACACAGTAATCATACATCACAGTATTACTTGGTCTGGCTTATGGCAGGAGCACACAAGCTGCCATTTTGTGGGAACAGAAACCAGAAGAATATCTATAGAAGAGGGAAAGAGCACCAACACTTTTATACAGAACAATTGGGTCAAGGGTTGAAGTAAGATTGGGAAAGTTGGTAAATCAAATAGCTTTGGATTCTCCTCTTGATAAGTATGTAGAGCTGGAACCTCCTCAGATATGAAAAAGTACTCTTTACAAGGAAAAATCACTCTTTTGTATAATCAGAACAGTTACATTGATACCAAATATATTTATTGTGGTGAGTGATGGAATTACAGTCATTAAAAGAGGTGGGAAAGTTTTGGGGAGTTTTAGATAGAAATATAGCAGAGATTGCATTTTAGAAGCACTGAATTGAACTAGCTTGCATCTGCTCTACAGGGAATACCCCTGCCAGTCTGAGTTTATAGAGGTAAGTTCAGTGAATGGAGGAATGTGGTATGAATATGAGTGCTTAAGAAATTTTTGGAAAGGAGGTGGAAGAGTGTAGGGAACAGAAAGGAACATTAAGGATTATTGCTATGGATATGGAAGGAAGGAGAGGTTGATCCATCAGTGTGTTATGGATGTGGACTGGTTAGAAAGGAAGCTGTCTTTGAGAAACCGGAGTGAGAAAGGAAAGCCATTAAAAGGAAGCTTTGAGGTCAGACCCTAATGCTACATCCTGTATGAAGCTTTTGTTATACAAAGAGCTACAACATAGGATTCCCTATATTCTCCCAGAGAAGATGACCAGACATTGGAAAGATAGGGGAAGATTTTACCAGTGGATCTTACCTTGTGAAAGTGATAATGTTGATCAATTAGGAGACTGAGAATGAAAATGCTTAAGGGAATGAAATTGAGGAAAGATTCAAAGACTGCTTATCATTAGAAGCTACAGTTACAGGATGATAGTTGGAAGAATTAGAATGGATATAATTGTGATAATGCATGCTTCCAAGAAAAGGGGAGAGGTAAGGTTTTTAAATTAAAACAAAGCAGAGGAGCAAGTGTGGACATATTACAGAAATACACTTCTTCAAGATTCGAAGAAGTATGCCATATGGTCCATGCACCTTGCTTTTGCCCGAAGTGAGCATATATTATAAACTGCATAAAAAGAATGTTCAAGGAAGAGCATAGGATTAGTAAGAATTGCATCATTGGATAAGAGAATGTAAGAGTCATTCAAGGTAAAATGAGAGGTGAAAGAAAAAAAGTTGCTTTGTTAGAGGGAGAGACAGCAATAATATTGTACAGAATAAAGGGCAGGGAAGTTTATGGAAATACTTTTCACAAAGGAAATACCCATCTTTGGAAGAAGAGGAGAGATTGTCACACTTGCCTCATATGGCACCTTTTGTGGAAGTAGAGGATAGACTTACACTTAACAAGTGCAAAGGATAGAGCAATATCTTTTTTTACATTTGAGGAAGCTGAAGCTGAATGGCAACAAACTCCACTGGTGAAAACCAGTCAAATATCTGAATTATGTGAAGGAATTTTGTTGGTGTGATTGTAGGTAGTCATATCAGCCAAAAGATTTTAGCATGTTTTTCATCTAGTAAAGGTGTAACAAATAAGAGAAATAGAATTGTTATGTTTTAGCAAGTTGTTATTTATATGGAAGTAAGTAATAAATTGGATGGCCTTTGTAGTGTTTCTTTATTTCCTTTGTAATCATTCTGTATTTAGTAAATACTTTTGAACCTGTTTCTGTGTCTTTGATTTACAAGTCTCACATGGCACAGTGAGTTGGATAAAATGTGGGAGCAGCATGAAAACATTCATGCAAGCAAGCATTGTAACCATAGTGCTGACAGCCCTGCCCGGCCTGCCATGCTCCAGCCACCATGCTCTAACCGGCACACCACACTCTGCTGACCAGCCACGCTATGTAACTCACGTCAGATCTACACAATGCTCTCTAAGTAATGGATGCAGGCACTCAGGCCATAAACCAGTAAGAAGAAAGAGGAGTCAGGTGCTGAGATTGCCACAGCCACCAGCCCAGTGCCCCTAGCAGTGCTAGATAAGATGGCTGAGTTTTTACCTCACAGCAGAGAAAGCTGCTGCAACAGACTGGAACACTATGTAGAAGTTACTAAGACAAATGCCAAAGCGAGATGACTTACCCGGTAGGCTCATGTCTGGTTACGGTAAGGCCAGTGCTGCCCAGATAACCCACCTGACCAGGCAGCATTTCCCCCAGCAACGCTACCTGCCATGTGCAAGCCGTATACCCTTGTGCCGTGCATGTTTTTCTCTCCAGTCTTACTTAATCTTCCTTAGCAAACTTTGTTTACCCTTCATATATATATTTTTTCTCTAATATTCACCTCTTTCCATTTCTTGTTTTAGTTTACCCTAGTTTTGTGCTAGGTCATGTATCATCTTCTCAGGTTTTCATGTCTTTATACACTTATGTATTTGGTATAGTCATAGCAATTGGTATCTTTAACACTTGAGGGTATAAATGTGGTTAACAACCAGAATGCTTATGAAAGATTTTATATATACCCCCCTATTTAAGATATAAGGTTTAGCATATTATTTACCTATGTCCTAGCTTTTCTTTTAACTTCCATGTTTTTTATAATCCTTTTCACATTCATATCATCCTGTTTACCCTTGTACCAACTCATGCTTTATATTTTCCTTGTAAAGCATGTTAGGTATGAGGATAATTCACATACCTTCTCTCATACAGGTGTGGCAGGCTAATCAAGGGGAACGTAGGCGAGTGTACTTCTTGGTATATAAGGGCACCACAGAGGAACAAGTTTACCTCACCAATGTAAAGAGAGAAAAGGATGCTTTTGAGTATCTAATAAAGGAGAAGGCTGTAAGTAGACAAAGTTTTGCTAAATACTTTGAAAATGGAAATAGTAGTCATAAGAGAGATTCCAGTCATTATCTTATTGTAATTTTATTGTGTTCTTGATATGTTATTTATGGCTGTTTATTTGTTTTTCATTATTATCCCAGTGACTATTTCCAGAAAATAGAAAATAAAAATTGCTGTTTCAGAACCTTCACTATTATCTTCAAAGGTGTTACATTTCTGGACATTATGTTGTTAGATACATTGCCATAAACTTTCTAAAATTTTCTGCTGTTATACTTACATCTGCTGACAATTTTTTTAGGTATACCAATGGATAATTACCTTTCTCACCTTTGCAAGGTAGCATCAAGAACAAAAGAACAGTGGTCTCACTTGCACATCCATTCTCTAGCTGTCAAGTAAAATGCACCAAAACCAGGCCTACCATCCACAGTCAATTCTCATAGACTACTACATGATTTATCTTCACTACTTCATCAGTCCCAATATACCATATTGATCCACTTTGTTCTGTCCAGTGCATGCCTCTCACCATCATGAATGTTCAGGCTTCCCGATACACCAGTGACTTTCATTCCATCCTCTTCTTTCTGTCTCAGTAATAGTGGACTAGATTACTCGTGATATATACTACCAAAGAAAACAAGGCAAAATATGGGAAACCACAAAAGTTTAGAAATAAACTGATAATCAACATATTGATTTAGTTAATAAAAAAAGGCATTGAAATTCATAAAACAAATGAAAATAAAAATGATATAATTTGAAGGAAACTATGAAAATAGTGAAGGAAAAATGAGAAAGGAAAAAATTAAGAGATCTGATAGAGGATGTGAAGATGATGAAAAAGTAAGAAAGAGCATAATGACAGAATATGTGAATATTGTCTCAAAGGAGGATGTAAATATAACAATAAATGTAAATAATAAAACTGCACATTGTGCAAAGCTTGACATTTTGGTAGCTTTGGTGCTAGGGGATGTGGAAAAAGATGGAAGTATAAGTAAAGACACCCAGAAATATAATCACACTATGAATACTATTAAAACTTAACGTGGAAATAGTACCACATTTGTATACCCATCTGAGCCTAAGGAAGTAGAAGTTGTTACTGTTGGAAGAGATGCCAGAAATGTTCATGGGCTGAGAGATATCATTTCTTATACCCAAGTAGAAGAAAAGCTTAAAGACGTAGAGAAAGGAAAATCAAGACAATAATTTCTAACTATAATTACAGTAAAGATTGGCATACAAACATGAATCAATGACCTTATCACTAGAGATGGTAGATGAACCAAGGAAATGGGTGAAGATATGGAAATATGAATAGATGAGTTGACAGTAGAACATTATCTAGATTAGGCTACAAAAAAATGTGAGTAGATAGATCACTAATATTCATTAGAGGTTATCCAATACCAGGCATGCAGGTAAAGACAAAGCTAAAGTATATGCAGAGGAAGGTTTGAAATAGGGTGTTGTAACTTAAGCGTGTTCCAAGGTTTTAAGAAGACACATTTTGGTCCAGTCAATGGTCTGCTTTTTTAATCCTCGCCAGAATCATAGATAACACAAAAGTCCACTTATAAGTACAGGAACAGTAAACAAAAGATAATCACGGTGGAGTATTCAATCCTTAAACAGGGTATCATACTAATAGTATCATGAGTATATCCCAATACACAACACTTCTCCCCCCCCCCCCCCTTACTTGTTTCCTGACTTAAATTAAATAGTCATCCTTTCTGAAGAAAAAAAAAAATAATGAAAATACTCTGGTAGTAGAACAGAATGGTATATATATATAAAAAATGGTGATATTCCATATAAACATGAATAACTAAATACATCAAATAATACTGGACACAAAAGACATACTTCAGAGGTTAAGTCTATCAGGGGGCTTTACCACTCTTCCTGATTATCTCAATGCTGGTGCCAGAGGCAAAGATACATTTACTTGAGATTTGGGTTCATCATTGACATGCTCTGCTACATCATTATGATGGAAATCATTCTCTCCCCTAGCTTCATGGCCTGAACTAACCTCCCTTGGGATTACCCCTGAGCCTGTATCACCATCTCTTGCAGGAAAACTGCAGCTTCCATTTGGCAGACCATTGGAATACACATCCTGAGAAGCATCTTGGCCATGAGAAACTAAAAATCTTTGCATGATTTGATCTGCATGCCTCTTCCATACCATATTTCCAAAATCTCGTACACGAACCTTTTAATTCCTTGGTCCTAACATTTCAAGGCCTTCCTCCTTCAACCAAGTGTCTCCTTTTCCATAGTTCTTTGCAAATATTGCTTCACATATCTGGTAGAGTTTACTTTCATCACAATAAACTCTATTACTTAACTGAGCTAATGTTTTGTTTTTCTGTAGCTTATGCTTGACTGACTCGATAGTGACTTTGAAATTTCTGTTAAATATCAGCTCAGCCAGTGTGTTACCAGTTCCAGAGTGGATAGCTTTCCTCTGATTATACAAAAACCTACAGATTCTAGTATTTAAACTGCCATGACAAAATTTCTTTAACCCTTCTTTTAAGGTTCGTACTGCTCTTTCTGCCAATCCATTAGAGGAAGGGTTATATGGAGTAGGTGTTCCATGTTTGATACCTTTTTCTTTAAAAACTGCTGCATCTCTTGGGACACAAAATATGGGGCATTATCTTTAACAATCACATCTAGCAGTCCAAAATTACAGAAAGATTTTCTTAGTAGGTCAGTAATAACAGTAGAGGTCATTGAATTAGTTACATGAACACCTAGAATTTTGTAAATGAATCCACAATCACAAGAAAGTACCTATTTTCAAGAGGACCTGCATAATTTATGTGAAGCCTTGACCACGGTGAGCCTGCGCTGGGCCAGGACAAAGCTGGTGTGGCTGATGCATTAACATTTTTTAAACAAATATTGCAACACTTTTTTATTTCTGCAATATCTTGATCCATCATCGGCCACCACAGCCATTTCCTTGCCTCTGCTTTCAAAGCATTAATGCCATTATGACCAACATGTGAATGTTTAAGTACCTTGCAACATAGGTCAACTGGAATTAGCATCATATTCCAATACAAAATAACATCATTATGCAGGCTCAAATCAGCTTTCACAGATGCATACTCTTCTAGCTGTGGATTAACATCATTATTCCACCCAAACTTTAGACAGTTTATCAACTGACTAAGTACATCATCTCTCTTTGTCAATTTTTTGATGGTGTGTAAGGAAATGTCATCAAACTCAAGTGATTCTACCAACTTAACATACTCAGCGGGAGTGCCTGACTCAAGGTTGTCTTTAATTGTCAGCCTGCTTAGGGCATCAGCCTTTACATAGTCCTTCCCTGGCTTGTGAACTAAGTCATATTGAGATAACAGTAAAGACCATTTCTGGATTCTTGAATTTGCATTACAGGGAACTGGCCTTCCTTTGCCAAACAAGCCAAGTAAGGGATTATGGTCTGTCCTAGCTACAAAATGTCTCCCTGGCAAAATATATCTAAATTTTTAAAGGGCAAATACTAGAGCTAAATCTTCTCTATCAGTTTGAGAATAATTCTTCTCATCTGAAGATGACCTTTTGCCAGCAAAATAAACTGTTTTTTCTCTACCATCTTTGTTCTGCAAGAGGACACAACCAACACCCACAGGGGATGCATCCACTTCAACAATTAAGGGAGCTTCCCCATCAAAGTTAGTTAACAATGTTGAGTTTCTCAAGTCATCTTTAATGTCCTGAAAAGTCCTTTCCTCCACTGCAGTCCAACTAGATTAAACTCCCTTTTTAATAAATCATACAAAGGTGCCAATTTTTATGAGAAGTTCTTAACAAACTTATGTAACCATCCCTAAAAGGGAGTGTACTTCAGCTGCAGAAGTGGGAGCTGGAGCATTAAAAAATAGACTCTATAATTTCCTGGAAAAGGTTCAGTTCCTTCACCAGAGATATGGTAACCTAGGTATTCCAGTGACTTAGCATGCAACACTGATTTACTCTTGTTAATCTGGAAGTTATGATCCTGCAGAATAGTGAGTACCTTCACTAGTTTTTCATCACGTACAGCTTTATTTTTACCACAAACAGTTATGTCATCTAGATATGCTGCTACACCTTCTATCTGAGCAAATAACTGTGATATAAACTTCTGAAAAATTCCTGGTGATGACGAGAGCCCAAAAGGTAATCTTTTATACCTGAATAGCCCCTTAGGAGTGTTAATCTTGGCTCATCATAAACTGATATTAGTAAATAAGCATTTTGGAAATCAACTTTAGATAGTATTTTATCTTTACCAACCACTGACAAAAACTCTTCAGTCTTCGGTAGTGGATACCTATCGCTCGAATCTGTTTGTTAAGTTCTTTAAAATCACCAAAAATTCGTATAGATTTTTGTCAGCCATCAAAACTGGTACAATGGGTGCAGCCCATTCACTACAGGAAACGGGTTCAAGTACATCATCCTTCATAAGCCTATCCAGAGCATCTTCAACCATCTGTTTGTAATAAAATGAGACTGTATGAGCCTTCATGAATTTTGGGTAAACCACTTCTAACATGTATTTTGGCTATAATGCTAGAGATAGGCTTGCCAGAATCAACACAGTAATGATCTAACAACCTTTCTACATCTACAGTCTGATGCGCTTTAGAGTTTTCATTTATTCCAGCCAGGTAAATGTCAACCTTACCCATGAGGTCCTTACCATTCAAATTGGTATTCTGAGGATCAACATAGAAGGACTGAACTGTCTCACAACCATTATAATTGACTGGTGCACCTGTTTTACTTGAATGATAGAATTATCATAAGCACTTAACCCTTTACTGGATGGTTCATAAGCACTTAACCTTTTACTGGATGGTTCAACTTTAAGCTGTAACAACTTTACCCGTTGACTGGACAAAGTAGCAACAGCTGCACCAGTGTCAACCTCAAATGGTACTGGTTTCCCTTTAATTCTGAAATAAAATTTTTCAGTCTTCACTGCACCTATTTGGTCCTTCACTGATAACAGCTTACCATCATCTTCTTCTGCAGTGTTAGTTTCCTCATCTGGATCCATTAGAACCTTAACATACCTTGATTTATACTTATTTTTGTTCTCACTTGTTTTCTTTTCTTGGGTCAGTACAAACTCTTTTCAAATGCCCTTTTTTCTTACACAGATTACAAGTAAGGTATTTGAACATACACTTACTGCTGTCCTGAGGAAAACCACAGTGTCTACAGCTGTTTCTCTGTGGACCAACACTCACTGCTTTAATTGGTTGTGGCTCACTTTTATCACAAACAAAAGCCTTCTCCAGGTGTAGGATCCTTTCAGAAATCTGAGAAGTCATCTTTTGCAAATCTGTATTTTCTGCCGCTAAATTTGGTAAATAAATTTCATGTTCCTCAGTCATAAACAACTGGTCCCTAACTCTGGAGTCAAACTGGTCTCCAAAATTACAGTGTCTAGCTAAGGCCTTGAGATCTACATACAAAACATTTAAAGTTTCATCTGACCTTTTCTTCCTCTGTTGAAAAGTAATCAAACTACGATGATAGGATGGCTTTACATCATAATGCTTCTTCATTGCTGATACTAAATCATCATAAGATTTTGTGTGAGGTAAATTAGGAGCACAGAGGTTACTCAACACACTGTATGCCTCTGTACCCAATGACACCAGTAGCCCATTTCTCTTCTTACTCTCCTCCATAATCCCTAGATGAGCAAAATGAGCCTCCAGCAGACTCAACCATAGTTCTAGGGAAATCTTGGCAGGTTCAAAAGAGTCAGTTTTAACTTGTAATGCCATGATGAAACCCCAGTAGCTACTGAATGTATAAGACAAGCAGGCTGGTTTCACCCTGGAACATTTTGGGTAAGGGGTGCCAGCAGGGAAGGTGACTGACGTCAAAAGTAAACAGTTCGGTCTAGCCGCTCCTTGCATCCAAAACTCAATCCTGCCCTCTGCCAATGCTGGACTATCCCATCCTCGTCACCAATTGTTGTAACTCTAGTGTGTACCAAGGTTTTAAGAAGACACATTCTGGTCTAGCCAACGGTCTGCTTGTTTAATCCTCACCAAAATCATAGATAACACAGAAGTCCATTTATAAGTACAAGGATAATCACAGTGGAGTATTCAATCCTTCAACAGGGTATCATGATAATAGTATCCTGAGTATATCCTAATACACAACATAGGGATTAACAAACAAAGGAGGGTGATATAGCTCATTGTACAAAGCCTGATAATTGAAAACTCATTTGAAAATTGATTTATTTATTTGATATACTTGGGATAACAGTATAATACTGATAAAAGTGATAGAAACTTGGCTTAAGGAAACAATTAAAAATGATGCTGGTTTAGAACATTGTCAGTAAGAACTGACAGTGAGGATTGGTAGTATATGTACATAACAAATTAAAAAGTAGTCTGTTGGTGAATACAAGGCATCAGGAATGTGTATTCATTTCATTGAATATTACAACAATAAAAATGGTAAATTCTGTGACCTTTAGGTCACCCTCAACTCAGCTAGAGGAATTTAGTGTTATTTTAGAAATGGAAGAGACCTTAAATTGTAAGGAAAATTGAACCAACAATTGTATGGATTGGAGAAAAGAATTTCCATTCTTAGAATGGGAAGGAAGAAGGCAGACTATGGCTATATACTTAAATGTAAGACATAACAGCAGATCATGAGTAAGGGAGCAGCCAAAAATGGTAATAAACATAAGTGAAATATTCTACCTTCTACAAGTTAATCACATATCAACAAGAGACAACATCACATTGTATTTCCCTTTTACATGATATAAAATGAAAAGAAACTCTGCTGACATAATGACTTTGAAGTAAATAAAACTAGCTTATCAGATGATAACATCTTAGAAGTTACTTTAACCTAATCTCTAGGGCAGAAGAACTTAAGAAAAAGATAATAAAAGTCAAAGTAACCTAAGATTTCTCTACAAAAAACAAACTGGGAAGAGATGATTAATTCAATAGAGTGATATTGAATTGATACCTCTAAAGAAGAGTTGTAAAAGATAACATACCAATATTTTACGAGAAGCTAAAGACATAACTGAGGCCTTGGTACCAACTAAGAGAAAGTATGTAGGGAACAAAAAAGAAGAAACCTAGCCAAAGAAATGTCTGAATAAAAGAAGAGAATGGAAAAAGGAGAGGACTTTGGTAGTAAGGAATGAATAGAAGAGTGTGAGGTAAAAGTCAAGAATAGTTTCATCAGAATGACGAAATCACTTAAGAGAGAACAAGTGAAAAGATGGCTATCAATAACATGAAAAAGAATCCAAAATGATTGTTTTTGTATGTGAAAAAAAAAAGAATAAAAGAACAGAACTTGGACCATTCATGGGAGGAGAAAAGTTAGAGTATGTTCCAAAGAGTTTATGGATGATGCTAATGAAACATTATTTGGTGCAAAAAAATAAAGATGTGATATTGAATTATTTGATCCATTTGAATCAAGAATGGATCAAGAATAGTGAGGGTGAAAGGAAAGATTGGAATTGTGAAGTATGTATGGATATGTGTACGTGCACCTGTGAATATGAAGAATGTATGAGGTATGGATGAAGTTCAGCATTTCTGGAGAAATTTGAATGACTATATAAATGATTTTGAAGAGAGAAAGGTGGTTTTCACAATATGTGGGATGTGGTGAAATGGATGAGATAGTAAATGGGAAGTGCCAGGAGTGAATGAGAATGAAAGT
>JAYMFT010005155.1:0-17168 GCA_038088735.1 Panulirus argus | reverse complement strand
GTGTGTGTGTGTGTGTGTGTGTGTGTGTGTGTGTGTGTGTGTGTGTGTGTGTGTGTGTGTGTGTGAGTGTGTGTGTTCCTCGATTTTGGCCCTGGTAGGCAGAGGATCGCCCCCATAATAACACTCTGAGGACATACCGTAATGACAGTGTGAGGACATACCATGATAACACTGTCATGACCCCTATACGATAACACTGACCTACCGTGATAACAACATTACGAGGACCAACATCGTAACCTGCCAGCTCCGAAAGCGGTCCGGAGTACCGCTACATGCTGCCCTGCACGCCAGATGGGGTTGGGTCGAGAGACAGTTGATAGGGATGGAAATGGAGGAGGAGGAGGAGGAGGAGGAGGTCAGAGAGTGAAGAGGCTCCCTTAATGGACCTAATGGTCGTGGTGAGAGCCTCCATGGAGGTGGTGGGGGGAGGGTGGGGATGGTAGTAGTAATAGTGGAGGAAGAGAGGCAGCGCCTTTAATGGTGATGGTGTTGGCTGTGACCAGACGACACGAAAAACAGGGAGAAAGTTTGGATTTGAGGGCGATGGTTGAGAGCGTAACGGGGGTGTAGGGATAATGACGCGGGGAAGCAAAGATCTTGATAAAAGGGGCGCTTGGGAAAAGGGGGCGCTTCATGGCTATAGTCAGGAGGGGAGGATGCTAGGAGGGAGGTGGCGCTGGGAAGGATGTGGGGACGTGTATCCATCTGAAAACTACAGATGATTATGCTTTAAATTCATTAGAACACGTTAAGTGAAGACGGCTCAATAAGATAGTGATTAAAGACAAAGGTTCATTTAATCCTAGAGTTTCCCTTAATGGCAAAACATCATTATATTCCTCTAATTGCACAAAAGGACGCATTAGGCTACAAATTTGGACATCTATCTTTAAGATTTATGGGATATATTTCTAGATAGAGGTTGACAGACGAGAGAAGAGCGAGAGAGTACATCCTTGGGGCATGTATGGTGGTGCTCCTGTTGCCTTGGCTTCTGGTCTGGAATATAGCGACTCGTCTGATGGTTATTCTACATCAGCCTTCCCGACACTCGCGTTGTCCAATAGTTCCCTGTCTGTTTAGACTATAGATTCCCTCACGTTCTTCCGCTCGTCTTCCTCCTCTTCTTTTCTCGCGTTGCTTCAAAGCCTCTCGCCACGCCCTCACCAGCAGGCAGCGTGTGGAACTAAGGCTGTCCGGGCTTGGCGCTGACGCAGCTGACAATGAAGGGATGGAGTCAGATCCCCACCACCAGCGTCAGCCAACACCCACACGTCTGTAGCTGATTCAATAGACGTCGCTGACTCTTCCCCTGTTAATTTCAACAGCTAAACTTTGGAGCTCTTTACCGTTGAGTGTGTGTTAGTGTGTGTGTGTGTGTGTGTGTGTGTGTTTCTGTTTCCTATGGTCCGTATGTATCTCGGTGAGAGACAATTCTATCACTTAGAAAAGGGTGATATTTTTTTCATCATAAGGAGTTAACTTGAAACTTTAAAATTTACAACTCTTCGTATTACTTGAATGCCATTCATGACATACCCGAACTTACCAAGACTGATTTTTGAGAAATAGCTTCCTTATTTACCAAAGTAAGCTCAGATGTTCAGACTGAGGATGGTACACATATAATACAGCGCTGATACATCGATATCTAAGATAGATTGTGACTGGTGATGATTATACATCAGAAACCTCGTGAAAAGCCACGAGTCAGTTTACATAGCATCAAATCACATATACAGCTTTCAGAATCGAAGCTTCAAATATATAAATTTTATAAATGTAACGGTTTTTACAATAGTTTCCCAAAAGACAGTTTACCGAAGGCCGACCATATAACATGACCACAAGGATAAGATCCGAAAAGAAATCTTACATTCAGAATGGTTCTTCCAGGCGGCTTTATCGCTGGAAATCAGGGCGGTAATTGAGAAGGAGATCAGAAGGGCTTTAGAACGAGTCAGAACCATAGAAGGGACTTCCCTCCCTGGGTACCGATCCGGTGGGCGACGATCCTATTCGATCCTTCAAGCTGCTGGATATCCTACAAATGAGAGGTTGGGAACCTCGGAGCGGGTGATTGATGGGTCCCAAACAGGTGAATGGGAGTCCTGAGGCGGTGCTCGGGACGCCGCCCTTGGTAACCGGCAGGAGGAGAGGACCAGTCTGAGGGATCCTGAAGTGAAGGAGCGGACTGGGGACAGAACTGGACTGTCTGAGACAGCCGGGTTCAGGCGAAGATTGACTTAAAGAAAAGGGAGTATGGTGGCTGGAGTGGAAGTCGTAAATGTTGGAGTGGAGGCGAGTGGTAGTGAGAATGAGGGTGTGGAGTGTTTAGAGTGGAGGTGTGGACTACTGTACTAGGGCTATGGAGGGGTTTGAGGTGGATGTGTGGACTGGAGAGGCGCTGTGGACTAGCTAAGGTGGTATCATACACTGGGTAAAGTGGAAATGTGGACTGAATAGACTGAGGGTGTATATGTGGAACAATCAGGGTGGAGATATGAACCAGTAAATGCGGAAGATATAATAAATGTAAGCATTTACAGGTGGAGATACCTTTAGGGTCGATATTTGGACTTGGTGTAGCCAGACTGCGGACTGCCTGGGGTTGAGAGCACGCACTGGTTAATGTATTGCACTCACAACTTCGTTAGATAAATCTGAAAGCTGCGGCAAAGGCTAAGATAGGGTGACGGAGCCAACAAGGCCTGAGAACAAGAGACAAGGGATGGCGTTGCATTAGTCCCCCATTAGGGTGAAGACCGATGGAGAGGGAGATGCCGAGCGACGGCGGTGGACACGCCGTGTTCAATGCCTGTGTCTAGATGAAGACTAATGAGATCGAGCGGGTTCTACTTAGCGATGAATGATATGTTTTGTGCCTTCTGATAGGGCTGTGCTTGTCCTTATGGCTACGTGCTTGGGGGAGAGAGAGAGGGAGGGAGAGAGACAGAGAGAGGGAGAGAGGTCTGCATGCATGACTGCTTTGGGAGAAGTTGAATATTATTGCCTGCTAGAGGTGACTGGACTTTCTTTTTCTGTTGGGGTGTATGTTCTTGCAAGAAAGGACAGGAGTTATTGCTTGAGTTCTTGCCAGGGAGGATGGAAGTTATTGCTTGAGTTCTTGAGGTGGAGGATAGAAGGTACTGCCTGCGTTCCTGCCAGGGAGAGTGGAATATATTGCTTTTTTTTGGGGGAAGTTATTGATTGTTTTCTGGCTACTTTTGATGGAATATACGGTAGATAGGAAATTATCATTTGCGTACCTCCTAAGTATTGCATCTATTCTGTCTGTGAGAATTTGGGCCGCAGTGGCTGATCTTACCATTGGACATGAAAGTCACAAACTGTGTTCTCTCGCCAGAATGGACACAGACTACATTATGTCCTTTTTTTTTAAACGGAGATAAATTTGACGTTTCATTGCTTCACTGACGCTGGTGGGGTCTAGGTGAGACCCGCCACTCTCTGGGTGGTTGAAATCGAATCTCTTATGCTTGCAAGGAGGAGGGAAAAAAAGAGAAAAGAACTGTGAAAAGTTAAGAGTAAAAGATCTTCTATAAGGCGAGTAAAGTGCATCGTGTGCTCTTGGTGCGGTGATCTGAATGCAGCCACACCTTCCTTTGTTTTTATCACAGGAACTTGCTTGATGGATGGCCTCTCTTTACCTCCCACTTAGGATATCAGCGTCTCCCACTTATCATGCGTCCAACACGGACAAGGAACCAGCAATTTCTCCGTCTTGGGACGCGGGCCTTATGCCTCTGCTCATCCATTGCTCCCACTTCTTCATGCGTCTTAATGGTTTCATTTGTTAACTCCTTTCTCGTGTTACCGATACTTCCATGTCGTTCCTTCGCTCTACTTTCTATCTCTTTTTCTTCTCTCGGCTTCTTATCCACTTTTATTCGTAAGGTTTAATGCCCTTTTTATGGTTTTGCTTTTGCCGTGAGGTTCGTATTTTAGAGAAGGAGGTTCCTATTGTGCTTTCATTTGCTGGACCAGCTCACAAGGGTGGACGGTGTTGCTCTCGCTTTAGATCAGAGATTTTTGTCTCACTGCTTATATTTCAACGGGTTCCTCGGGCCACTTTTGTTCTCCATCTTCTTTTTTGCTTTGCATTTATCTATGTTCTCCAGCAAGTTTGTTTCATCAGTTGTGCCTCCAGCCCTTGTTTTCCTGGGATATGGCCATCCCAGCGGCACCAAGACCTGCCACTCCCAGACCCCACAAACAACCATTCTCCTCTTCTTAGAAGAGACGAAGCAAAAGCTTCAGGTCTGTTTGCCTAACAAGACACGTGTGGCAATGAGAGGCCGCTCGAAAGGATTCTCTTTCTTTTTCTTTCCTGCTTTCCTGGCGAGGCTTGTGGGCTGTTGAAGACGTGAGGTCGTGCTGGTGGTCGTCGGGAGTGTGAGACTCTTAAGGAGCAGGTCAAAGGTCGGGCCTTTATTTACTTATGGGTCGTACCGTCGTGCTCAAGGGGCTAATCAACCTCGGGCGTTCCAATCCTCCGCAAGTCCTGGGCAGCACGTCCCTGGCGTAGCTTTACCTTGTGACGCCCCAGAACCTCACCCTTGACCTCACCCTGGGGTCACGTCTCACTCCAGGGTCACGGGACTCGGAGAAACATCCGCGTTGGTCAGCACAAGCAGCGCTGAGTGCCCTCCTCTCCTTATATGGCTCCATTACCAGCATGCTGAGTAACTGTGCATATAGTCCGGGGTGACCATTGGACAGCTCTGGTAATGGTGGCGGTGGTGGTGGTGGTGGGGTGGTGGAAGTGTGGTGGAGGTGGTGGTGACATGGTGGAGATAACGGTGGTGGAGATTTCAAATGTTTAACCAGATTCTTTTCTCGTCGATTAACAATTTTCTCAACGCAGCTCTCAGATCTAAGAGGTTCAAACGCCTGTACCACTTTACGTCTATAACGTACCAGAGGAAAACTCTATGGCGCTCTCCTGACGTAGAAATCCACGATCTGATATGAAGAAAGACCTCATAACTCCACTGGGCTATACAGCCTCCAACACACACATACAAACTATGCAAAAGACAGCCACTGTCTCAAAGCTTAAGTCTGTCTCAGCCATCAGCGATACAGGAGACACACACAAGCATTCTGAGCCCAATAGTGTAATCATTCGCTTCGTGTTAAAGACTCCACTCATGGGTAAAAGCCTTCGTCGAGAGCTAGCCTAACTTGAATATAAAGAGTAAAACTAACAAGGAAAAGGAAAACAAGGGAGAGTAGCCTGAGAGGTTATTTAGGCGGGAAAACTTGTCTTGTGTGTCTCTAGCATGACCGACTCAGACTCAGCATTAAATGCCATTACATCCTATTGGCTTCGTCTGTGTACTCGCTCGTGACGCATGAAAATGTAATCCACCAACAACTGAATCTATGGGAATGTATCACATCCTCTCTCACTCGTGCGTCGGTGTCTGGAGAGTGAGGAAAGAAGGTTCAGACACCCTGCTTTGTCCCACAGACTCCGAGTCACACCAACGAAGAGTAACAGTGTTAGAGATTCGCTTTGATGAATCATAGATCATTGTGGTGATGATTACACTGATGGGTGTACCTGTGTGTAGATCACCTGCGTGGGTAGAATCCCTGGCCTTTTTGGCACGAAGGCAAAAGCCTTGAGCAAGACGTCACGACCCTTGAGTATGGCGATGACGATCCTTGGGTATGATGACGCTGTCTTTCGTCTGGCCCTTACCAGTCGGGACAAAGACCAGGTAACCACATTCAAGGGTCGTAGCTGTGTGCCCGAGGGTTGACCCTGTCGTGCCCAAGGGGTTAGAGCCGATAACCCGGGGTCAAGGCCAACAAGCCGCCACGCGTCGGTTGTCGCCGACGGGGCCGTCCCTCACCGATGAAATCATCGATGGCTTTGACCCCTGACC
The DNA here is from genome assembly GCA_038088735.1 of Panulirus argus. Lineage (NCBI taxonomy): Eukaryota > Metazoa > Arthropoda > Malacostraca > Decapoda > Palinuridae > Panulirus > Panulirus argus. The sequence goes on along the minus strand of JAYMFT010005155.1, from coordinate 11,247 downwards.
CCATCGTCAGGCGGTACAGTCACACCCACACACGACGGACGACCTGCTCCCTCTGGGTCGTCCCCACACTACTGCTGGGTACACACACACACACACACACTCAGGAGAAACAGCTCACTCTGCGTCGTCCCTACCATGCTGAGGTCCACACGTTTAGCCAGGGGAACCAGAGATGTGACCAAGCTGAGGGACAGGAACTCCTGCTGGGGGACGCTGTGGGCGAGGCAGGAGTGGTCCAGGACACGACAGTCGTATCCTGATGTTGTTGCCGTTGTGCTGAAAATAATGACGAGTCTGTAAACATCATAAACTAAAACTCAGAGACATTTTTTGCGAGAGACAGGGACTTGAGCGAATCATCGCTAAGAGCCATATGGGAATGCTAAAAATACTCTTAAATAAATAGATGCTAAAACATGCATAGCTATGATTCCCTCATCGTGTTCCTTACCATTTTGAACCACTGCAGAGACAAGGCCACTAATTGAAGTGACTTTTAAACATGAGTTTGTAATAAAAGGAACACCGGTAGCATTAGGCTATAATCGTAATTGGGGTTTATAATAAAAGAAAAGTGAGGCTTGTAAGATATTAGAGATTAAGACAGTCTTGAGGCAGTTAGGAACGCCACTAGCAGTTATTTACGTGTACTTGATAATTAAGAAAAGCTTGGCTGAAATATGTGAGTGTGTGTTAGTTGCTTAACTCTTAGGTTGGCGAGATGGTAAGTGTAAAATCATGATAATCTTAAGATGTAACCAGATGATGTGATTACTTTTGCCACTCCCTTGATCCTCGCTCTCTTTATTTAAAACAGTTTCTTTGCACACTCCCTTACGAACCTTGAGCACAGCTGAACGACTTATGAGCACGACGGTACGACCACTGGAGTAAGACGGCCCCGTCGTACCGCCGTGTTCACGACCCACAGAGTCGTGCTCAAACGAGTAAATTTCCTCGTTGATCATAACGACAACATGACGTCAGACACTCACACCAAGGGTGCTGCAAGCTGAGGAAAATCCAAAAATACTTTCCTACAGTTGAACAGCCGAAAAACACATATTTTTTTTGTTCACATCAACCATTTTTGTTGGAATAAACGTACCCAGCTGAGGGCCTCTGCTTGACTCATAGCCCACCCGACCCCGATACACAAGTAATCTCTAGCTTTTCCACCCTTATCTCTAAACACGCACTGTGAATGGATATGATTTAGATTCTTGTGTCGTTTTACGTAAAGTCTGGTCGGTTTGCGGTGTTGATATGTGTGTCGCGGGTCGGAAATGTGGGGCGTTTTGCGAGCGGTGCCTAACCCCGAGCCCGCGATACACAGGTGCGCCAGCTCTATCGCTCCTTATCACTCCTCTTGATCTCACTGGCGCCAGACACAGCTCGTGTCAGGCGTGGGACTGCCCACCGTCCGTCTCTCTATCGCATAACACCGCCGCTATCGACGGCCATGTCACCACCATCGCTGGGGATTAATCCGCAATCTCTCAACAAGTCTCGGCTACCGTAATGCTCTGTGGCTCTCTGGGGTTCGTTCGTTTGATGTGCTTGCTAACTGGAGTCGTACTGTGTGTGTGTGTAGGGGTTGGGGAGAGGGAGGGGAGTCGTCTCTGGGACGACCAGGGACCACCTGCTGCACACGGCAATCTTCGGATTCTGAGGCGCACGGTCTCGGGAAGCCTGGGAACCAGTGAGGCAGTAGTTGCCTAATCCGTCTTGAATATGATCCAGTCAGTCTTTGGGATTCACCAGAGATCTCTACGAGCTCTTCAAGCAAAAGCTGATTATCCTGGCGACACATTCTTGCAAAATAATGTCCAGGATGTTGCAAAATGATCAACTAGTGACATATATGTAAATACCTCTGGAAGTAGGAACAGAATTTGGGACAATATGAGCAAATCTGATCTCTTCCACATGTACTGTAGTGCTCCCCCCCCCCCTCACACATGCCCACACAGCCTTGGTGGCAGTGCCTCCTCTCCCACTGTACACAGCCCTGGTTCCACTCCTTATCACATCTCCGTCGCCGTCAGGAGAGGGCCTGATAGATACGTCCAAGTTACAAGTGGTATGACGAATGAAAAAGATTAATTACGCGGGAATGAAATCGTTGGAATATTCAGGAGATGCTTGAGCTGGCAAGAACGTTGTTACGCTCAGGGACGGAGAGGGGATCCTCCTCGACTCTCTCACACTCGGGGCCATGAGGAATGAGAAGCTGGGACGAGATGAGGTAGTCGGAGATACAGAGGGAGGGAAGATGATGAGTACCTACCTATGAGTACCCAAGACGGGATTTTACCATGGCGCGGGGAAGGAATGCGCGACTGAAGAAGTGAAAACCCAGGCAAGAGCTGGGAAGCCGGGGTGTTCGGAGGGGGAGGGAGGCTGTTCCCCAGACTGGTCGACAGGACCTGGGGACACGAGCAACGCGTCTCTTTCTTTCCTCGCACAGAGAAGCTGTGGAATTCCCTTTCTTCTCTTTCTTTTTTTTTTCCAGAACCTTTATACCTCCAAGAGTTGGATCTACAGGAAACCGAGGCGCTCAAATTAATCCTTAATATACGTTTCACTCTTAATCATTTCACATCTCAGCCGGTATGACCAAAGTTAAGGAATGCTGTACATTAATTGCTTTAAAAAATAAAGACATACTCGAACCCTTGGCTTACAAAAATACCAAGCAGACTTTTATACAAGTCCAATTATGAATAAAGTTTTACTAAGGCTATACTGGGGGGAAAAAGACCCCATACAGAACAAGAATAAAGTAGCTTCATTTATTCTCTCAAGACTATGATGACGTCTTGAAACTATCATCATGAGGACGTTGACCACAGCTGTGACTATTCTGTATAAGCTGACGTCTGGAAACTATCAATACTTGGAGCCACAGACCTTGTGGTGTCTGACGATGACATAGCAGTTCTTACAGAAACAAACCCACACAGCGGATTTTCTTTCATCACCACGGCTGTACACGCCACACTACAGCTTCATTCACTGCCACATGCCTTGCAACACCGCGCCGCCTCTTATAGACAGATATATATTGAAGCTTTGGCTGAAGCAATGGTATTCAGGAATTTCTATTGAAGTTTTCACGCGGAGTCATCTGCGCCCGACAATAATAAGCATTTTTCACACGATTCTCACAGATCGTTGATCCCTCAGGAGTAAATGTGTATTTTCTCCTGCTGATTTCGTTAAATTAAGTTTATATATTGGTGTACATAGTTTCTTAAAGATTTGTCATGTGGTTTGAATCATCAAGTTTTAGCAGAGGGTCTGTGCTGAGTTCTGTGTTATATCGAGACTCTGAGAGAATGCAGTGTTGTCAGTGTGTGTGTGTGTGTGTGTGTGTGTGTGTGCGTGTGTGTGTGTGTGTTCCTCGGTTGGTTTATCTGTTTCAGTGTTGGGTCAGTTTCAGCCACACTCGGGAAGGGCGCGTCCTCACCCCCTGTCCTACTTTGGGGGAAGGAGAGAGAGGTGAGGGGGGGGAGGGGGGGACCCTAATGTAGTCCTGTGCCCTCCCAGAAATCCATTCCTCCAAGGAAACTGGGATAGTAATGATGGGGACCCCCCCCCCAGCAGGCGGGTCATCCCGGATATCCCAGTACCCACATGGTGTACCCTATCTTGTACACTTGATATTTTCACGTACGTCGGTGTAGCTGGGCGCACGTGCCCTCGCCTACGAAGGACGACGAACGAACAGTGAATACAGTATCTTACTCCTGCTATTTCACTGTTTACCTCCAGTGACATATGGCCTGTTCGGATGCGCTGTCTCCAGGCGGTACTTCGTGTCACATGTAGTCCCCATGGCGCAGTGGATAGCGCGCTGGACTTCTAATCCAGAGGCCGCGGGTTCGAATCCCGCTGGGGATGGTAGCCGTTTGTCGGCGTTTATGTTAGCTGGCGCTGTGCAGCCTGCAGCTTGCTGCACGTGGGAGACAAATGGCACAGCGTCGTCCTGCCACCTGTCCGCTGCACGCACAGCGTCGCACGTTTAGCCACCACAGACCGAGGTGTGTGCGTGTGTTTGTGTGTGTGTTAGCCACACGTGTTGTGTTCCCTTGCCAGGACGGCCACGCTGACCCCAGGCCAGGCTTGGCCGAGCTGGCCTGGCAGCCGCTGGCCAGGACCTAAATGGACGACAGTCAACTTGGCCGTCGCGTTGGCGGGCGTTTCCCACGCGGCCGGAGTCAACGCTATCTGCTCCATCGAACGCATTTGTTTAGCGTCGATCCGAGGAGGACCAACTTGTGGATTGGCGCGTTTTGTAAGGCTGCTTTTAACGATTTCCAACAGCGTTGGAAGGAAGGTGGTGTGTCGATGGTGGCAGCGGCCGAGGTATTTATGGTAAGCTTTTTTACCCCTGTTGGCAAGAGGGATTTATTTACAGGCAGCCTCGCTACAGTGAACACCACAATATTTACAACCAAATTCATATTTCTAAATTTTTTTTTTAACATCACTTGGTTTATCTATTTAACTATATGTTAAATATAAAGCTTATCTTGTCTATCCTGGGTTTCTCGGTACCTTATCGAGATAGCAGGAAGGGTTGGCTTTTGTATGTGTGGTGGTGGTGGTGGTGGTGTGTGTGTGTGTCTAGTGGGTGGTGGTGGGTGGTAGTGAGTGTGGTGAGGGCGGTATGTGTCAGAGTGTGTGGCGGAGGAGGAGTGTGGTAGTGAGTGTGGTGGTGTAGCAGGCTGGTGGGGGTCCAGAGCAGTGCTCACCACGTCACTCTTCATATTCCTGACCAGGCAGCGAGCCCCATCTCTCTCTCGGGGACGAGGCGCCAAACGACAATTGGTCAGCGGACGGTGAGCCAACGGACGATTCAACCTCCCAACAACTGGGTAACGGATAGTTCGTCACCGACCACTCCGCCAGCAGAGGAACTTGTAACAACCACGAGCACTCGAGTCGCTTCTCCACGAGTACAGTTTCCTTAAATCACCTCCAACAACACAGTGTTCAGCGTCTGCAACAACGGACGATGTTCACTCGTGGTACCCGTTGTCTGTCCTTGTCCTCGTCCGAACGTCCATAGCCACGGACAGTGTCTCCTGTCGGTCCATGACGCGGCTTCAGCGTCACTTCGGAACCACGGTTCCTCAGGCACACCCCTTTCCTACTTGGATGCCCCGTACAGGTACATCACCTTTAGCCAGTACATAGATATCGCCCCTTTAGTCTACGTAGACGCCTTCTCCTTACTCAGTGATTCCCTTATTCAGCGTGTTGGCGCCTTCCCTTCAAAGCTTATTCACCTTCCCCTTAATGCGCAGATGCCCTCACCTAAATGCACGGATAACCTCTCCTTAAAACATGTATTTAGTGCATGGACGCATTCTTTCTCCCAAGGAAGCATAACTTCCTTTTAACCATCCTGTCGGCATTCATAACCTCCAACATTCACATATTATAATATTCGCAACCTCCAACATTCACAACCTTCAATATTCGCAGACTTCAACATTCACAACCTCCAAGAAGGGTTTAGTGACTGCTTCATCACAACCTTATACGTTAAGTTACACTCGCCAAACACAACCTGGCTACTGAAAAAGTAAAGCAATAGATATTTCCATCGTAACTTTCTCATTTACAACACCAGCTCTGAACTCATTTACATACGTCTTCCATTGCTCAGGTCTGACAATGAAAAATATCTTCTTTCCCCACTTGTATTTATGGCAGTGGAGCGTCAGACTCCTCTCACTTTATTGATCGAGTACAACTTGTTTCTTGTAGTTCTATTTTGAGTCTCTCTCTTTATCTTTTGCTCTTTTCTAATAGAATCTAAGATTTTGTCCAGGCAAATGTCATGTGTGTTCCGTGGTGTTATGAACACTGAGAAACGTCCAGATTTTTTTTTTCTCTCTCTCTCTCTGTTTCTGGTTGGTAATTGGGTACTGTTCCTCCTCGTGTAACACCATCACCACCTGTAACAGACTGTCTGCGCGCTTCCTTCCTTCCACCGGCTGGTCTCAGCGAGCCTAATAACTCTCTGAGCTGATCCACAGCCCGGTCACCTTCTGTCCACGTGGGTCGCCCTGTGCCTTAACGGGTCAGCCGTTACCTCGTCTTCCCAACCTGTCATCGTCCTTTATCTCCCTCTTCCTCTATACCTCCCCCTCCCTCCCCACCTGCCCACTCCCTCGGAACCACATCTCCCTCCTCCTGGCCTCCTCGCTGCCCGCGCGCGATCGTCACCGGGGTGAACCGGCGTCCCTTGAAAAAATAAAAAGAGGCCAAAAAATCCCTTTTTATAGATACCGAAGAAAGTCACTTTATGAATATAGATGTGTGTCCGGCGTCCGGGTATGGAGGAGGACCGTTCGCTCAGACGCCGTGTAAGGGAAGGAGCGCCGCTGGTCCTCTGGGGACACAGTAGGACCAGGAGCCGTCGTGTCGCGCCGCTCTGTTTGGGCAAGTGATTTTTATCTCAGCCAGTGACAACACTGCCGCTTGTAAATATACACAACGCCGCTGGCAACACCAACTCTGGACTCGTGTGTCTACAAAAGCGAAAAGAATTGTCTCTGTAATCAATTACTTCTGTGTACTGCACTAGGAGAGAGGGAGGGAGGTCTACACTCGTAGGGCCCCCATCTTCTTGGCTTTCTCTACCGTCATACAAGATCTAAACTTCTGTATGCTGTCCTTATTCACTAATTCGTCTCTCTGTTTATTCAACTCATCCACTTCTCTCTCATAGTGTAAGAGTATTTGCTTACATCCTTGTTCAGTTTTATGTTATGGCTTCTGTTGTTCTTTCTCTGCATCTTTCGAGGAGCTGGTTACTGTCGTCTTCGTCGTCAAACTTGTCCAGATACTTAGGTGAGATCATGCCATTTCCTACTCTTCTATCTTCCGTTGTATATGTGCGTGTGTGTGTGTGTGTGTGTGTGTGTGTGTGTGTGTGTATGTAATTACCAATTTGAACCGTGCGGGGAGCGAGTTTTTTCACTCATGTATACGTGTGTGTGAAACTCATTTTATCAGTACTGGAGATCTATCCTGACCCAGGAGCCATAACAGGTTCTATTTCCACGAAGAATTACTGATTCTGATTCTGCTCGATCAGTGTGTATTACCTAAACCGACCGCAAAAGTTATTCTAAAAAAAAAAACTGTGTTAAATGATTACTAATCACAAAGTTACTACATGTAGTTAGATTGTATCACATATATCTATCTAATCAAAGACATGTTACATATACAGCCACTGAGTTTTGTGGCGAAACATTTCCTTATTTTACGTTGAAACTAAAGTGTTGATATTTGTCACATGTTGATTACGAGGACGTGTTACATATACGGGACCTGCAATAGAAGAGATTAACGCTGGCCGACCCTTGCTTGTGAAAGTGCATAAATGAATCTTCAATTGACTCGCAGAGAGAGAGAGAGAGAAAAAAAAGATGAAAAATAAAAACATTTGCTCGCACGAAGCATATATTTACTCCTTCCTTCCTGGAGAATATACAAACTGCACAACAAATTTGTGTCTGTCTGTCTGACAGGGCGTATATCTCCCGCTAAGGCTGGCACAAATAGTCCAGTCATGGCCTAACTTTCAACATTTGTTGTAAATTCGGATAACTTAATGCTGTGAGCAAGATCTAAGATTTGTGCGAGAGATCTAAGGCTCTTGAGCAAATTCTGTGATTGATTCTTGAGCAAGACTTTATTCAACTCAAGAGAAATAGAGAAATACATCTTGGCATCTGAAAGAGGGATCAATATATTCAGAATTATAGAGATGATTACATTATCCTTATGATTTTCAAGATAAAAAGAAACATTCAGAAAAAAAAGTAGATCATCTCCAACACAGTTCTTGTCAAGTACAATTTAACTGTAGCAGGTGGAGCTCCTTTGCACCACACACCACAGCCAAGGCAACACACATCTCAAATATCTCTCATCCGAGCCTTCAGGGAACGATGACTACGGACCAGGTGCAAGGGGTAAGATTCGAACCCAGGCCCCAGGAGGAACATAGCGGCACCAGTAACACCCAACACACACCACCGGCGCCCAGTTAAACCAGCTGATTACCATGACAATTTGGCCAGCAACATGCACGCTCTCATCAGTCCTCATAATTTCCACTGTTCTTTTACTTAGCTAAAGAGTAAGAGGAAGCCAGAATATCTGTGTGTGTCTTAACAGCTTAGCGACAAATCATATACTCGCCTTTCGATCGTGTATAAAAGTTTAATCCATACGAATTCACATCTTTGAGGAGTTATGTAAAATTCCTCTTTACCTTAAGGCGAAAACGGGTTGCTGGGGACGAGGTCCCCTTATCGTCCTAATGTTCATGGCAGATACGTGATGCCAGGGAGGGAGGCAGCCAGGGAGCCAGGGAGCTGGGGAGAGAGAGACACACACACACACCCACCCCACTGATCAGGTAGCACAGCCAGGGTACACAGTGGAGAGCTAAAGAGTTAGTTGGGTCCACGCGCTAGCCCGGGCCACAGACAAGTTTTATAACCACCGCTGAAGGGATGGGATGTCTTAAGGAGATCACTGACAACCAGAATATAAAGGGTTGACCTCAAGTCCCCCCCAAGGATAATGCGCGCGTTTTATCTTTTTTTTTTTCTTTTTCTTCTTTTTGTTGGGTAGCGCCTCTGCCGTCCATTAGTCACCTCGTGTATGTGACTATATGTCGAGGGATAGAAGGAAACACACGCCCTCAAGGATGACCTGATCACCCTGAGAGATAGTCAGCCACGGGTCATCCTCTCCAAAGGTTAAGACATACACGTCCGAGACAAAAGGAGGAAATGATCTTCACAGTCACTGGCGTTTAATCTAAATGTATAATTTTTCTACGTAACTGGTGCACGAAGTGGGGCATGAAATCTGATACCTTGGCAGAGGACTCCTTGGTAGGCAGACCTGATACATATATTGTGACAAGAGAGAGAGAGAGAGAGAGAGAGAGAGAGAGAGAGAGAGAGAGAGAGAGAGAGAGAGAGAACAGCAGTATGCCAGCTCTATTCTTACTTTCTCACATACTAACTGGGCCAACAGGAACATCTGAAGTTGTGAATGGAACATGAATTCGGGTCTACGATGTACCTGTTACCGTTGGTTATGTTGATGTCAGAGTTTGATAAAGACAAAAGCAAACGTCAAATAGTGTTCCTTCCTCCCCAGCCACGATCTGTGTAAAACAATTTATCAGACTCTGAAAAAAAAGGAGTTGATATAGTGCCCGTTGAAGCTTGTTTAACCTATTTAGATATAATTTCTCTTTATGCTACTTGTTTGTTATGCTTTTACATATAACATCTGCAGACCTTTGTAAGATGATGCAGATATTCGTATAAATCATTTGCTAGCGTCACTATAAACAAATTGTTGATCTTCAAATATGTCGTACGCAAATCATACAACTTATAAAACATGCAAATGACTGAAGGTCATAAAGATCTTCACATTTCGTTTCGGCGTACGGGACTCCCGTAGCAGCTCTGACGGAACCTCGTGTGTATTGACACCCACAGCAGAACATAAAGGGGAAAATACGCAGGATGCCAGATGTTCACCCCTTTCAATATCAGCTCCATAAATGCGACGATGCGACCCTTGAGCACTACGGTTCGACCTTTGCGTATGATGGCGCGTGGTTTGACCTGCCTCTTAAAAGGTCAGTCAGGGTAAAGAACAGGCCCATCATGCCCAAGGGTCGTGCGCACCGTCGTGCTCAAAGGTCATGTCGCTGTGCTCAAAAGGGCTTATCCGCAAGAAGAGCAGCAGAGAAAAGCCACTTTCAACAACTTGCAACTTCCGAGGGAGGTCCCGGCCAAATACAACCGCTCAGGGTCAACGAAACAATAATTACATGTGTAGCAGCCGGAAGTCCACAATCTTCAAGGTAAAACTGCGCAAAACGCAGAAAGGAAAAGAGAGAGAGAAAAAAAAAGATACGTAAACGGTTTTCGTCCTTTCGCGTTGCGAATCGCAATTGGCACACAACGAGATCGCGTTCTGAAGGCGTGGTAGAGCATTGCGACCATAGATACGGTTCCCGCCGGGGATGACCTCGCTGTTGTACTTCGACAATGCAGCCGCCGGTCCGGTCAACAACTTCTATAGTGCAATTTGCGGTAATGATCGACTTCGGGGTCGCCGTAACGGTTCTGGCACGGAGGAGGAGCGAGGACACAGACAGAGCAGCCAGCGACCACGAGAGACAACAACAGTTCCACGTCTTTTCCAGGAATTCTGAAGCGACTGGAAGGACTGTGCTGTAAAAAGTAGAGTTAACTTACACACACACACACACACACACACACATATATATATATATATATATATATATATATATATGACGGGAAAGAGTAAGCGTTTTCAAGGATCTTCTCTTCCTTCCCCTTACCCTGCTCCTGCGTGGAGCACACACTCAAAGCTGTGGAAACCCGAGTAAAGGAATCTTGTGAGGAAATATCGCCGTTCTTCGTCTCTTCCTGCGCTACCCCGTTACGAGGGTAATGGCGAACAAGCTTAAAAGGAAAATATCAAAGTTTGCAATTAGGAACAAACTGCCAATGTATAATGCTAACGCACTGTAGTTTATTCGTCCAAATATTATCCTCGTATCAACGCCAAGAGTTCGAAGATTTTGATATGAAACGTCTCGGCTTTGGTGCCGTACGCTTTCCCGTAAAAGCACAGTTGACGCTGTACCTGTATGAGGCTTTGCCTTGTATTCGAAGTATGATAGGCTTGTTAAGCTGGGTTCAACGGTATCGTGAACGAGCAAAATGAACGAAAAGAACCGCACTCTCGTTGAGGACCTCCCGCCAAAGCACTCCGTCATTTTCCTGCTTCTGCTTGGAATGAAGCCTCGAAGCAGTAGCCTTCCGATGAAAGGGGTCTTGGGATTGTATGTCTTTATTATCAATATCATTATCATCATCACCAATATTGATAACAATAAAAAAAATACGATAGATTGGTAGACAACTCCCGCTGAGAAAAGAACTTCTGAAGTGATTCGGCTTGAGTAACGAAATGACCCCCGAGCGATCCGAGTCAGTATTGATTTCACATGTGAGAATTGCCTTTAATTTTCTCCAGATTCTCTCTCTCTCTCTCTCTCTCTCTCTCTCTCTCTCTCTCTCTCTCTTTTTCTTTTTTTCATCGTCCGGTAAGTACATCATGATCTTCTTTTTCTGTCTCAGAGTGTTTGCT
>JAYMFT010005144.1:0-17169 GCA_038088735.1 Panulirus argus | reverse complement strand
TATATTTCAATTAGGGCCCGGCCTTGATGTGGACTTTTGTCCGTGACTGGAGCCTTCAACATAAAAAAAAGAAAAATATACATACCAACATATACATAAGCACATACATATACACACACATGCAAATACACATATACATATGTGCATATTCATACTCGCTCGCCTCCATTCATTCCGACGCCACCCCGCCCCACAGGGAATAGCATCGCTACCCCTTGCGTCAGCGAGGTAGCGCCAGGAAACAGACGAAAAGGCCACATTCGCTCACACTCAGTCTCTAACTGCCATGTGTAATGCACCGAAACCACAGCTCCCTGGAGAGAATTTTAAAACAGGTATGATTGGACAGGATTTTATAATAGCAAGACGATATTGCTTTTAACACAGTGAGGACTGAAAGTCTATCGTAAGCGGAGATCATAGCAGAAAGTGGTACCCGAGTTCGTTGCAAGAGACGGACCTGGACATTTTTCATTAGTGGAAGGCAGGACAGGGGGTACATAACCATAGGGAGAAGCTCTTCGCCTCTGACGGACTAATTTCTCAGAAGAGAAATCGGACAAAATTACAACAGATGATGAGGACATGACATCAGCTTTATTTCGCACAGCAAACCCTGTGAGGTGAATAACACCTGCAGATTTCTTCACTTTTAGAATATGACAAAAAAAAAAAAAAAAAATCTGGAACGGGAATACAAGAGTCTGTTTTTTTCTCTCTTTCTCTGAGAATATACAGCATTTCAGAACCACTACACTTGCCATGAATTACATTCTGAATTTGAGGACGAAGAGTTTTGATGTATTTTCCTGGGTAGCTTCATGTACTGATATTCCTGTTCGCCTTATTTGGAAGAAACACTATCAAGATAAGAAAGCGTTCATCTGGAGGGGCGAATGAATTTCTCTAGATGGAACTGCCAGATACTTATATATTTCTATCATCTGCTATCTGTTATATTGAAGAGCTTCTTGCATTTGTAAACAAAATATAACTGAATATTTAACATTTATTTAGAAAAAAGAAATTTATTATTACATTAGAATTAAATGTACAACAGTACAAAAATATTTGAAATACCTGGTATTTCTCCTTTCTAAACAAAATCCTTGCAGATTACATTTCACTGCAATTAATTCGCGTTTGATGTGAAATTTCGTTATCGGTCTATTTTCCATAAGTGTTTGTTGACGGATGGATTAGCCGCACCTGCCATCCGGGACATCGAATCTGATTCAGATATACAAGTTTCGATTCTATATCTATATATTTTGAATATCTATGATCTATTTTGCTCCAGTGTCATATAAACAAAGTCAAATAAGCATGCAAAATAATGATGCCCTGATCTATACGTTTTTGTCTACTTTTGTCTATTTCTTCCATCAAAACTATTAGGTTTTCCAACGATTGATACCAGTCAATCCTTCCACTTTCCCATCGTTTTCTTTCGCAACTGCACAAAGTACCACAGCGAAACAGCTAGAGGACTATTGCTCATTTCCAGCTCTATCGAACTCATGGGTAACGATAATGTTATTTCTTGACTGTTCATGCAATGTATTACTCGATATACTAAGGCAATGAATACACTGTAGCAGGTAATACTTATATAGGGTGATGCTGATAGCCATATGTTTAATAAACTGTAAAGACTGGAGTGGAAAACACTTTGCGAAGATATATTTCAGTCTATGGCAGTCAGAAAAGATTCGAGCGTCTCTTCCATGGATTCTTCGAAAAGTCAAGCTGCAGTGGGACATGGTCCTCCTTCTAGAGTTAGGCTGATATATGTAAATGTTCCTCACACATCTACATTGTTCTTGAAAGAGCCTCTTATTCATATGCCTTTCATTCTATAAACGTCTAGGAAAGGAACACCCAGGATTTGGGGTCAAGTTCTCACGTGTCCGGCATCAAAAATCATGATCAAAAACGCTACATTTGATTCTTACTTTCGACAATATAGAACGATGTTAAAGAAATCGATAAAAAAAAAGAATGAAAAAAATAGATTAGTTGTAAGTAATATATCGAAAGTGATGAAACATGAACAAAGAAAGAGAAGAGAAAAACAGAAGCATATAATACGAAGAGTAAAATACTATGATTACATCTAACAAAGCTATTACATACATTAACGAGATGAAATTATATATGATTAGATTGATGCCAATCAGACATGACATATTTGTTGATAACCATCAGTTTGAAATAACCAGATTAGTCTGTTGTTTAGTACAAGTACCTAATATAATTCCACACATAAATGCATTAAGTACGAAACAGATGAATATATATAAGTTCATATAAGAAATAAGTAAGTCAATATATGCATAAATACTCGACAGAGTAAGATTTATTTGCGAATAGAAAGAGAAGGGGGTTAATGTTTCCGGGCGAAAGTTGAATGTGTTCGATGATGGGGCAACATATTTGGGACGTTTTGGACGTGGAGGTATGCAAGGTGAGAGTCTTGGCAATTGGTTTGGTGAAGAGAGGATGTGGTGAAAGTCTCGCGTAAGATGAAGTGCGCGAAAGCTGTTGAAGTGGACGGGATTGCAGTTGAATTTCTTAATTCTTAAAAAAAGGGAGTTAATGCGCTGATGACTGGTTAGTTAGGATTTACATTGTAAGTATGGCTTGTGGTGAGGTGTCTGGAGATTGATGGAATGCATGTATAGTGCCAATGTGTTGATGAAAGGGAGACAAAAGTGAATCTTCAAATCACAGGAGTATAAGTTTGTTGAGAGTACTCGGTAAGATGTATAGGATAGTGGTGATTGAGAGAGTGATGGCATGTATAGAGCATCACATTGGAGAGGAACAACGTTGTTTCAGGAGTAGCAGAGGATGTGTGGATCAGGCATTTGCTCTGAAGAACTTGTGTAAGAAATACTTAGAGGCGCAGAAGTATTTGTATATGGCATTTATGGAACTCGAGAAAGCATATGATAGGGTTGATAGAGATGCCGTATCGATGGTATTACGAATATATGGTGCGGGAGGAAAGCTAGTAGTGTGGAGTTTCTACCAAGAGAGTAAGGCATGTGTGAGCAGAAAGAGAGAAGGGTGAACTTCTCCAGGTGAAGGTGTGTCTGCGTCAGGGGAGTGTGAAGTCGCCATGGCTGTTTAATCTGTCTGTGGATGGGATGGTGGGTAGGTAGATGAGAGATTCTTGGAGAAAGAGGGTAGGTATGCAGTCCGTCGGGAGTTGGAAGGCTTGGGAGGTGAATCAGTTGTTGCTGACTGAGGACACAGCGCTGGTGGCAGTTTTGAATGAGAACAAGCAGTTGCTGGTTTCTGAAAGTTGGAGAACGTGTGTAAGGAGGAAGTTCAAAGTAAGTGTGAATTTAAGCAAAGTTATTAGGTTTATCAGTAGAAAGAGACAGGTTGGTTAGAATGTCAGTCTGAATATAGAGAACGTGGAGGAGGTGGAGTATTTTAGATACCTGGGAGTAGACATGGCAGCGAACAAAGCATTGTGAACTGGAGTGAGCCATGGAGTGGGTGAGGGGGGTCTAAAGTCCTGGGCGCACTGAGGAGTCCGTGGAAAGAATGGTCACTGTCCATGAGGGAAAAGATGTTTATATCTGATGGTACAGTAGTCCCGAAAGTGTTGTATGGATGCGAGGTGTGTGCCTTTGATAAAAAAGGCACTAAGGTAGATGTGTTGGAGATGAAATATCTGAAAATAGCATTTTGTATGCGGAGGGTTGATCGAATAATAAATGATAGGGTAAGAGAGAGGTCTGACAGCAAGAGGAGAATGTATGAGAGATCTGAAGACGGTGTGCTGAAACGACTTGGACATATGGAGAGCATGAGTGGGGGGGATGACTATGAGGAGGAGGAGGAGGAAAGATGGACCGAAAGATGCCTTGAGATATCGTTGCCTGAGTATGAAGGAAGGTGTGGGCCATGCAAGGGATAGAGCGATTTGGAGTGATTTGGAATACAGGGAACAATGCACTGTCATTGGATTGAACCAAGGCATATGAAGCGATCAGGGGAAACTCTGGAAAGGTATGGTATGGTTGGAGATAGGGGACTCTGGTTTTAGCGTATTATACATTACAGCTACAGAATGGATGTGAGTGAATGAAGCTGTTTGTCTGTTCCTAGCCCTAATTCGCTACTGAGGGAAATGGCAAACAAGTATGCGTGTATATATGTATATATATATATGTGTGTGTGTGTGTGTCTGTGTGTGCATGTGTGTGTGTGTGTGTGTGTGTGTGTGTATCTTTCAATAAATGTTAAATAAAACTATATAAACTACTGAAGTGCGATTCACCTTCATAACTATCATCACGGACTAGTGTGATCAACACATCTACATATATATATATATATATATATATATATATATATATATATGTAAAGATTGATAGGCCGGTAGATTTTAAATCATACTTGTGTCTTGATCCCTATAGCTGTCAACTCCCATATGCAAAAGAAAATGGGTAAGATCTCGTCTTCTTGACTTTTTACACGTGATGGGTGAATGAACCTACACACTTTGGGAGAATGATCGTAGCGTCACTAATTGCTGCTCCCCACCAGCAGGGGAGGAAGCACAAGCAACCCAGAAGGCTAGAAGTGCCCGTTAGCCTACTGCAGTGCCAAACTGGGCATGCTTGATCAATAGAATGGAAACAAGTGTAATAAAGATCAAAATAGGGAACCAGTGAAAGAGAATAATGGTAAACAGCATACGTCTGGGAAACCCAGAGAGTAAAACATCTGCTTATAACATCTTACCTACGATGACCGGTGACAAGTTAATGTGGACAAATACAGAACATGGCAATTCATACGTACAATTAAGGCCGTAACAAGTACTGGAACTGGTAGTAAGTAATAAGTTAACATTATCATTAGGGACAATGTAATGAACGCAGGGACAGACGAGCATACAGACCGACAATCATCAGGTAATTAATACGAGGGCGAAGGTAATCAAGCCGACGAGAGACACACATACACACAGACAGGCAGGGTTGCACAAGACAGATGGATGGGTCGTTACGGCCCTCCTCTAGATCATGTGTCCCCCTGGGCCTGTGCTACGAGACATGACCGGTCCTCTCGATAGCCACATAATTACCACCCTAATTACCGAAGCGAACACACACACACACACACACACACACATACACACACATGCACATACACTACTCCCTGCTTCGTCATCAGGGCTTCTATACAGTGGTAAAAAATATGTTGATTGAAAGGCTTCATATGTATCTCTAATACCGGTGTCAGAAAACCCCTGACCTCTTATTGAGTTACGATCCACTGCCATCACCCTGATCCCCAGTTCACACTCTGGAAGCTTTCTGTTTGATTGGGATTACACACACACACACACACACACACACACACACACAAAGGATATGGGACCCACGAGCGTAGAATTTCCTCCTCGTACAGTATAGACAGGTCATTAACCACACGTATAGGCCCTGAACAGGTACCAACCACTGCCTCGTCAATTTCCTATAGCAGCCAAAAGAGATACCTGGCCTCCCTACCTTTTACCTTCGTTGACTTCAGCAGAGCTTTCGACCTAGCCAACCATAACATGATTATCAGCAAAGCTCTCAGCCTTGGGATGAGACGGTCCCATTTCATGGGTTGCAGACGTCCTCGGCAAGCGTCGTTAGGTTTTACACTTCCCAGGGAGCCATCTTGACTTTCCAGTCCCTCACTTGTACCTTCCATAGGGTGCAAGAATGGATCACTTGTGCTACCTTATAGATGATACCTTGGTGGATGTACCCTCTCGACGACTCTACCTTAGCTATATGCGATGACATCAGCTCTCCCGACCTTATAAAGAATATCCTGAATAACCCTCAGAGTTGGATTATCGCCATCCAGATCACCGTAGACCAAACCGTGACCATGCACGTTAGCTTTGTTTCCATCACTGCCCCACCCTCTATTATCTTACGAGATTCAAGTCCCCTCCAGGTTACTCGGTGTGACTATGGACGAAAAGCTAAGTTAGAAGGTACAGCTCGGTACCGTCATCCAATCCTCCAACGAATATTTGTACACATCATAGAATTATTAGTTTTATCTCGGAAACGTCAATTGAGCCGGCCATATTTCCCCAACAGCTCCTCTGATCTCTCTTTCAGTTCATCGTTAGTACTACCTACATGACAAATAACAAGTGTATTATCGTTAGTGCCACCAAAAACCTCTACAGCGTCGGCAACATTATCAACCCTGGCACTAAAAATAAGAAAAGACGTTTACGGCGGGAAGGGTTCCTGGCGCAGAAGTTCCTCCAGCTGTCCTCGAGGCCATAGAGTCCTTTACATCATCCAATACTTGAACCGATTGTTTTGTAATTACTGACATCAAAGGCAAATGTTTATGGGGTTTCGCATCTCGTCGCACTACCTGGAAGGGTTTGCTCTCATGTGCGAGGGAAAGAAAGTTTACTTTAGGGTTTCTCAAACACCTTCAGCATTGCTTTCCGAGGCTGATAGCTCGCTACCTGTTGCACTCAGCCGCCAGTGTCTTGATAAACATATCCCCCTTGTTTTAGAACGGTCTCCTTTCGTACAACACAACAGGGTGGGGGCAACTAGAAAAGGTGCATGAAAGGTCATGGAAAAACGTCCACATTCCCTCCCACACTTCTTTGTCAAGAGGCTCCCACACCCATTCGTCCCCCCGACTCTCTTCAGTATTCACCTTGACCTTACCCAGCAGTTTGGGATGAAACTACTGCACCACACTCGTCACTGTCACCTCATGTCACCTCAGATCTCTTGCCCCAGTGTCGCAGTTCGACACCACTTGCTGCACTAAGGCCATCCTAGCCATTTAGACCGCTGTAAGAACAGCTTCATCCCAACCATTATGAACATCATTGTGTATTGTGTAAAGACTGTTTAAACCCAACCCCATTCCCACACTTTTTTTTTTATGTATAATTTCAGCCTTTGCCAGCAGTTATAATTATAATTATTATCATTATCATTATTATCATAATCATTATGATTACTATTAGACTGTTAGTATTATCGTTATTATTATTATTATTGTTATTATTATTACTATTTTATCATCATTATTATTATCATTATTGTTACTATTATTATTGTTTAAATCATTATCATTATCAATATTATTATCATTACTATTATTATATCATCATTATTACCATTATCACTATTACTATCATTATTATCATTATCATTATTATTGATATTCGCCCCGGAGAGAGCAGTTAGTTATGCAGATGACATTTGCATTCAGGCAACGAACCGCGGTCGATTTCAAGAATTACTTTCGTCGTCCCACACTTTAACCCTGGACTATGAACTCCTTATCTGAGAAAGGTCGAGTCCTTTCTTCCCATGTTCGACACTCACCTGATATACATACGTTTGGGTGGGGGTATCACTCCTCATGTCACCCAGTATTGCTACCTGGGAGTTCCAGCTGTTGTTTATACAACTGAAATCACTCCTGGAAAACACCCATACATGAAGGACATCGTTAACTCTCTTCAAGTAATTCTCCAGTAGCTCTCTGTCCTTGTAAATGGCCACAAGGGCATCTCTAACGCTATTGTCCAGACACTATACATTACCTACATACGATCAGGAATAGACTATCACAGCTTAGTTCTTGCCTCTCTCCCTACGGAACCCGTAAGACCTCTGGAAGTGTTTCAGGATGTCTCACTTATACTTGGCTGTCCTATGTCATCACCAGTTGTTATCATGCTGAATCAATTAGAAATAGCGCCTGTGATCGATAGAGTCAAATCATCGGCCATCCGCTATTGCCATAAGATGTATGAGATGCCCCGACTTTGCTCCTGTCTTCATCTACAGTCTCTTGCATCGCATACTATGATGATGCACGGCCTAACTATCGAAACACAGAACTTCATACACCCATAAGAGATGCTATGTACCAAATAAACATGGAAATAGAGCAAGTGCTAATCCTTCCTCCTTCCTCACCCTACTGGCTACAAATACTTCTTTATGTTATCTGTTCTCCTATATCCAAAGATCTTCCTGGACAGTTAGTTACAGAAGCAGCTCGTGGTGAAGAACATACGGATATTGCAAAGACCCATTTTCCATGGCTACCGGAATCTTCACAAACAAATCACTACAACCTGGTGGATCTTCTGGCCTTGCTTTCGAAGCCGAAAGAGATGGATTCCTTGAATCGTCCCTCTTATCGTCCCCAGACTTGAGCAGCACTACACACAGCGATCTTGTAGCTATCCGCTATCCAATGGCCTCCCTTGTGAACTCTCGCCGAGACGGGATTGTGATTTGCGACTCTAAATCCGCTCTTCAAGCCATACAGTCACAATCACCCACCTCTCCTTCTCTGGCTAACTAAATCCTGCAGTGTCTGCTAACACTTTACCAGAGCTCCCTCACTACCACTCTCTTATGGATCTCCTGTCATATTGAAGTTAAAGGAAGCGAGGAGGCGGACAGGCTGGCGGAGTTAGCCTCTGGTCTTCCGGCTTTCGGTACTGAAAGTGAAGAATTCTCGAGGATGACGAGGAAATATGTGAGGAGTTGAATGATAAGTTAAAAGTGTTTTCAATGATGAGGACAATGATGCACCAGTATTACCAAGATGGAAAGGTTGCGGAGGGGGGGTGTTCATGACGTCTTGGGACGTATACTGATTGATAGAAATGACATAATCAAGCTATTACAACAATTTTGACTCATATAAAGCCCATGGTCCTAATGAAGTCTCCCCTTACTTGCTGAAAGGATGTGCAGAACCATTGTTAGACCACTAGAAATATTGTTCAATAAGTCACAAGTGGAAGGTGTTTAGTTTAGCCAGAGATGTACAAGGAGGCAAATCTTAAGCCTGTATATAAGAAAGGTGTTAGGAAAACTGCACTGAAGTACAGGCTAGTCTCACTAACAAGTGTGGTTTGTAAAACATTGCAAATGATAATCAGAGAGCTAATAAATGACTACTTGCAGAGAGAAAACTTTCTAACTAAGAGACAACATGGTTTTAGGGAAAGGAGGTTATGCATAACCAGTCTTCTAGACCTCTGTGACAGATCGAGCTCAGTCGTATAAATCAAAGAGAGGGATGGATAGACTGTGTTTTTGGAGTGCTAGAAATTCTTCAACATTGCTTCTCATCGGAAATCATCTAAAAAGCTAGCTTTACAGACACGAGGAAGGAGTGGACCCCTTCACTGGACAGAAGACTATCTTATTGGAAGGGAGAAGAGAACACTGATATGAGGTGCATCCTCTCAACGGGCTGGAGTGTGCCACTGGGCTCGGTATTGGACCCACTCCTATTCTTGGTGCACGTAGATGACTTGCCTGACGAACTGGAATCGTATCAAAACATGCTTTCAGACGATGTCAAGATTACGAAAGAAATAAAGAACGAATATGATTGCATTAGCCTACAGGGGGACCCGGAAAATCTCCAAAATTAGCTAGATAAATGGATGATTCCACTGAATCTAAGTAAGTTCAAGATGATGAGGATGGGACTCAGCTAAGGAGGGCCTCGGAGCTACACGTTAGAAGAACTGTGAAGGAGGAAAACTGTTTGCTGGCAAATATAAGAATCATATTTCTAGTACCTGAACAAGATCATGTACGATAGATTATTCATTACATATATCAACCCAAAGCCGGAGTATGCCTCGCTAGTCTGATCACCGAATCAACAACAGCACAAAGACATGATAGAGAGGGTCTAGAGAGGAGCACTCAAGATGGTCCCTGAATTAAGAGGCCTGAGCCATCCAGAAAGGCTGAGGACTACAAAGCCAAGGAGGAGACGAGAGAGAAAAGGGGCACTTGATAACAGAGTTCAAGTTTCTGGATTTGGATGATGCTGATGGCTGACATTTCTTCGAGAGATGCAGCACCGGGGTAACCAGAGGGCACGAAAAAGAAGATGGGGAAGAGCTAGACAGAAGGGATGTTAAGAAGTTCTAGTGTAGTGTTAGGGTGGTGGATGTCGGCAAGTTACAAAGGTGTAAAAGGATACTTGATGACGTTAAGAGGTTCAGGAGACGGGGCCCCATTAGTGCAGAACTCTTTCTCCGTATTTTACAAATAGATGAAATAGATAAGAACACACACGTACATACATGCATACATAGGAGTTAAGACAAGGTTAAGAGACGGGGAGACACAATTGTAAAACTCTTGTTGTAACACAAATAGTAATGACACACTCAACCTTACGAACACCCGCACACACTCATACAAACGCACACACAAATACACAAAAACACAAATGTCTAGAAAAAAGAAACAACTACACACGCATACACACACGCACAATGTAACATAAAAAGAAAAACAAACATATTATAAACACACGCACACTCATTCATTCAACTGAATCATACTCGTGCAAGCTCCTCTCTCTCTCTCGACCAGAGAGGTGTATTAACGGTACTACGCACGTTGGTTATCGGAATGATTAGTGACAGCTGCACAGGGAGCCATCACTTCAGCGGTTGACAAGTTTCATTCCTTTTGCCCAGGTAACTGCTATTCTTTCTGCGTCATCCACACTATGAGCTACTGGCATTCGCTTCATACAATCTCTCCATCTCACATAGTAACACCTGGCAACAAATAACTCACAGGACTGGTTCTCCATAACTTTAGATTCTCCAGCGGTGAGCGCTACGCATTAATCCAGCCTTTTGGCAAAGCCTCGTACTAAGTTCCCATAGGTATGCAGGTACTTAGATAGTAGGTGGTAGGCAGCCACCGACCAGGAAGGTATAATAACCGGTACTACCCCAGCCTGGGTATAGGAAGGTTTTGTGACGACTGCATAGTAAGCCAGCACCCTCCTGACGAAGGTTCCTCCCGATTAACATACACACGGAATTGTCCCTAACATATACACTCTCCATCACTTACGTAACACTCGACAACACGTAAATCACATAAGTCCTTTAATCGTAGATCATCCAACGCCAGTCCTGCCTAGTAACGATGTCTCATCCTAGGTACTCGAAGGGTACTCTCGTCTTCTCTATCTCCTGTTCATCTTTCGTTCTACTTCTTTATCTTTCTATCTTTCATTGTAGTTTTTCTTTTCATATTCATTCCCATACAGCTGACAGCCTCTCCCCCCCAGCATTTTCCTCTTCCTTCTTTCCCTTCCTGTTCTCCCGTCTATCTTAACCCTTCTCCCCATTCCTATCCTTCCCTCGCCTTTCCTCTTTCCCTTTCCATCTTTCCCCTCGCCCTGCTTTTTCCATTTCTTCCCTCCCACTTCCCTCCTTTCTCTCCTCTTCCTTCCTTTTTTTTCTTTCTTTTCCTCCCTCATCCCCTCCCATCCCCCCCCCCCCATTTTACTAGCCTCCCATTCGCCATCCTTTACCTCACTGCCTCTCTATTTTCTCTCCCTATCCCTCTTTATCTCTCCCCCCTCCCAATCCTCTCTTTATCATTCGGAACCCTCCTTATTCCCCCTTCCTTCCTTCCTCCCCATATATACCAACACCACTTTTTATCCTCCCACATTTTCCCACACCATCCAACGCCACTCAAGTAAGACGAATTTTCGAGCTTACTCCTCGATCTCCACCTTCAGGTTGCACACTGTCCAAAACCCGTCTGGCGATTGAAGACCCTATGAATGGAAGGACGCTGCACCAAGCCTGTTGGCCCCTTACTGTAATGACCTTTCCTTACACGACCTTCCACAACCATGGTTCTCAAACATTCGCACCTTCCGCTGATGCCCTAAGACCTTAGCACCAAGTTCTGGAGGCGTCAGCTTCGACCCTCAGGGGCTATACACACTCGGCAGCGTCAGCCCTGCGCTCAGGGCCACACAGGCAGCATGGTCCTTACTAAGGGCAGGGTGGGGCCCCTAAGGGCCGTCACCCGGGCGCCGCACGGAAGACTCCCACTCACCGCCACCGTCAGGTTCAGTCTCAGCCGCCTCCACCTGATCCACCATCAGCTTATCCCACGAACTGCTTCCTCTCTCAACCCACAGCTTTTACCAAAACCGTCCTCCCGCCACATCCCTATCCTATGCCCATCCGTTTCATCTCTCCTCTTCCCCCCCTGTCCATCAACACACACCCCTTCCCACAGGATGCAAACATTCTCCCGAAAAATTTCCGTCCAAAATTTCTAGATTTAGATACCCCATCCAATCAGCCCCAATCATACCCCGTCCGACACTTAGAGGCTCCGTGATTTCTCTCTTCCCTCGGCAGCCTTCCACCCCAGCAAGCATGCCCCAGCAAGCCTGCTCCATCAAACCTGCCTCAGTATGGCGGCCCCGGCAATCCTACTACCCCACCAAGCCTCCCCAGCAAGGCGGCCAGCCCCACGCGCCCCGCATAGCCCCGTTTAATTAGTATGGAGATGTGTGCGCTGCCTGCCTCCAACCTGGCCAGGATTATGTAGATGAAAGAGAGGGCGGAGCTGCCAGTGAGGTGGGCGGAGCCTGGGGACAACTTGATGCAGATTACCTGTGGTGGTGGTGGTGTTGGTGGTGTGGTGTGGTATGGTGGCGGTGTGGTGTGGTAGTAGGTGTGGCGTTGTGTGGTAAGGTTGTGTGGTGTGAAAGGAGGGTTTAGTGGTGATGTGGTGTTGTGTGGTAGAGGTTGTGGTGTTTTGTGGTGAGGTTGTGTGATGTGGTAGTGGTTGTGGTTGTGGTCTGGTAATCATGTAGTATTGTGTGGTGAAGTGGTAGCAGTGGGTATGGTAACGGTGTGGTGTTATCTGCTAAGGTGGTGGTGTACTGTGTCGAGGTGGTGGTGGTGGTGGTGGTGGTGGGTGTATGGTGAGATGATGGCCTGATGGTGGTGTGGTGATGGAGTATTGTAGTGGTGGTGCGGTGTGGTAGTCGCTTGGTTTGGTATCGGTGTGGTGTGATCAGAGGATGTGGTGGTTGTGAGGTGTTGTGGTGGTGTGGTTTGGTGTGGTTTACTGGGGTGGTGTGGTGATGGTGGTAATGGCAGTGTTGTTTGGGCTGTGGCATGGTGTGGTGTGGTGCAGTATGATGTATTTTGGTGAGATGGCGTTGGTGGTTGTGTCATACTACAGTGGTGTAGTATGGTGATTGATGTAGTGTGGTGTTGCCGTGGTGGTGATTGTGCTGCTGGTGCATTGTGGTGTAAGGAGGAGGTGGTGTGGTAGTGGCGTGATGGTGTTGTGCTGTGTGGCGTGGTAAGACGTAGCGCAGTGGTAGTGTTGGTGTTAGTGATGGCTGTGGTAGTGTGGTATGACTTTGTGATAGTGGTGCTGGTATTGTGGTGTGGTGCAGTGAAGTGATAGTGTAGTGTGGTTGTGTTCCGTGATGTGATGGTGCGGTGTGATGACGCACTGTGGTATGGTGTAGTATGGTGTGGTTCTGTGTGGCGTTTGATGTGGTGCATTGGCAGTAGTGATGTGAAGTGGTATAGTGTGATGTGGTGTGGCGTGTGTGATGGTATGATGGTAATTACCCACCTGTAGCGTACATACGGGGAGGGAAATTTACGCAGGTGGCTCCCCGTCACTTGAACCATCTCTGTCATCATCCAACTTCTCAAACGTTTGTATACTGTCTGCATTTATTATTTCATCATTCAGTTCCTTCCATCCCTCCACCACTTTTATACTATAAAAGGATTTCTTTCAACCCTTTCTAACAAGTTTCTTGTTCAATATCATGCTACGTCCTATAGTTGTTCTGTCTCCGCGTCACCTATGACTATTCACTGTCTACGTCGTTAATATCGTTCACAGATTTAAAGGCTGTGATCAGGTCACCCCTCACACTTTTCTCTTCCATGCTGAGCAAGTCAAGCCTCTAGCGTCTCCCTGTAACTCAGCTCTCTCTAATTAGAGTACCATCTTTGTTGCTCTCTGAACCATCTCTATTACCTTTTGGTGAGGTACTGTGGTGATGGCGTGGTGGTGGTGTGGTGCGGTTGTGTTGGTAGTGTAGTGTTATGCGGTTAAGGCGTGGTGGTCTTGGTGGTGGTGTGGGATGGTGGTGTAGGTGGTGGTGTGAGATGGTGGTGGTTTGGTGTAGGTGTGGCGGTGGTGTTCGGTGGTGGTGTGGTGTAACTTAGTGTGGTAGGTGTTGTTGTGGTGGTGATGCACTGGTTGTGCAGTGTGGTGGCGGTTGTGTGGTGTGCTTTGATGGTGGTGTAGTATGGTGTTGTGTGGTATGGTAAAGTGCAGTGTAGTGGTGGTAATGGTAGTGTTGTGTGGTAAGGTATGGCAGTGGTGATGTCGGTTATGTAGTGTGGTGTGGTGGTGGTGTGGCTTGGTTTGGTTTGATGTGGTGTGGTATGGTGCGGTGTAGTGTATATTTGTGTTTCGTGGTGGTGTTGCTGCTGCGATGGTGGTGGTGGTAGCGATAGTGTTCTTGTGGTGGAGAGTGTGTTATGTAGATTAATTGTATGGTGTATTGGCTTGATGTTGTGTGATGTGTTGTTGTGTGGTGTGGTGTTGGTAGTGGTATGTGGTTCTAGTGGTGTTGGTAATGGTGGTGGTGGGCAGGTAGCGGTGTTGGAGGTAATTGGGTAATAGTGATATTGGTAGTGTGGTGGTTAACTGTGGAAGTGATTGTGTTGGTTATGGTGGTGGGCTGGTAATGGTGGTAGAGAGGTGGTATTGATATTGATGGTAATGGTAGCGGCGGTGGTATGGTGAATGCTAAGGGTGGTGTTGGTATGCTGGGTAGTAGTGATAGTATTGGCGATGGTAGTGGTGATATGTGGTCGTGGTAGTGGCACGGGTGGTGGTGGTGGTAGTGTAGTGGTGTTGGTGGAAGTGGTGGAAGTTATGTGATGGCGGTGGTGGTAGTAGTGTGGTGGCAGTGGTGGTAGCAGTGTAGTGGCGGTGGTGGTGGCAGTGGTGGTGGTTGTGTGGTGGCGGTGGTGGTGGTAGTGTAGAGGCGGTGGTGGTGGTTAGTGGTGGTGGTAGTGTGGTGGTGGTGGTGGTGGTTCTAATGGTGAACGGTAAAGATGGTGGTGGTGGTGATAGGTGGCAATGGTGTTTGTGGTGATTGGTTTTGGCTGTGTCAGTGGAGTGGTTTTAGTGGTGGTTGGTAGTTCTAGTTGTGGTGGTGGTGGTGCTGGAACTAGGTGAACATGTGGCGTGTGGTTAATGGTGGTAGTGGCGATAATGGCAGTAAATGATGGAAGTTTTGATAATACTGGGTGGTGTTGCTAGTGGTGGCAATGGATGGTGATGGTTGTGGTGATACTCGGTGGCAGTGGTGGTGGAAGTAGTTCTGTGTCCACAGGTGGTGCCGGTGATGGAGATAGAGCTAGCTCCATAGTTGGTAATATTGCTGGTACTGTCGTCCTCACTCGGCCCAAGTCGCAAAAGCAAGATGCATACTGCCAGCTATGTGTGTGTGTGTGTGTATGTGTGTGTGTGTGTGTACAGAGTAACCTTTCATTATATCAAAGAACTGGCAATCATAAAAATCAATCGAAATTAACACTATTTTCTGGCCACCTCATCGAACCGAACGAGACAAGGAACCTCGCGCCAGTTAGACCTGCTCGAACCTGGTCTCTCCGTCAGGAAGGTCCTGCCTGCTACGCTTTCCCACAGGCCCAGGCGCAAGCCAATAGTAGCCTATGAGACATAGTTCGCCGGACCATCATATCCTAGGATCGTACCGTCGTCCTCAAGGACCGCGTCCCTGCGCTCAAGGATCGTACCGTCGTGCTCAAGGATTGTATCGTACCATTATGATTATGCGCGACGGGTTTAAAACAGATATTTATGAACTTAGAAAATGACTGTATATTTGTACTTTCCAAACTGTGTCCTGTTTTTGAATACTAACAATAAAGTATCTTGCGATAAAGAGAATCACGACGAAGTATTCTAACAAATACTGAATAAAGCAAAAATTGACCAGCGAGCAGCTTACCTTACGCAATGTCTTCTCGTCGCTTGGTCCGGGGTTCTTGGTCTCTGTCCTTCTGTACGTAACGTCACGAAGCCTTTCAACACCACAGCAAGATAATTCTTTCCTTCCAGTCGACAATCCTTCAGTGAAATACTGAAACACTATTCCACTAGCTTACATCAGCGCAAGTAATTGTTTCCTGCAGAACCGGTATAAGTAATGCTGTAGTACGAATTATTAGATAAAGGTAACTCGATATCCTCCGAGGCGCCATCGCAAGAAGACACTGCGCTCTCAAAATTTCACCACAGCTGTTCTCGCCTCACTATGTCAACACGACTAAAAGTGTTCGAGAGAGATCAACTCTGATTCGAGACTGGTTCGAGATGTGTGAACCATCAAAGAAGCGAATCTGAAGACGAGCGAGAGAACTGCTGAGGAGTGAACGATACCAGATGTGTTAAGAATGTCCGAGACAGATTGACCCTGATCCGAGACTGGTTAGAGCTGTCCGAACCATCATGAACCAATCCTGATGACGAGTATGAGAAATGCTGGGAGTCGAGGTGTGTTTGAACGCTCACCGATCTAATCAGGTTCTGCTTTGAAACTTAGAATCATCCAGATGTTTATTTGGCTAATAATCATAATTAATCCATTGAACATGATGGTACGATTCTTGATCACTGCGTTACGATCCTTGGAACAGGTCAAAGGCCAGGTCACTGCACACGAGTGTCGTACCGTCGTGCTCAAGAGGTCAATCTGGTATTCCTTGGAGAGGTTAGTGTCAGTAGGGGTCAGGAAGACGTCAACAACAATCATCAAGTGTGAAGAGATGGTTTTTGTTCCGGCTGCTCGTGACGAGTGTAATGAGACACTGAGCCAGTCAGTGACCCTAGTGTTGCTCAAGACACTGAGCTAATAAGTGACCCTAGTGTTGCACAAGACACAACAAGTTAATGACCTCCAGTGTTCCTTAAGACACTGAGCCAGTTAGTGACCCCAGTGTTGCTTAAGACACTGAACCAGTTACTGACCCCAGTATTGTCTGCGCATCAAGGAACTCTTGTTTACATTCTCCCCGGCTCAGAGGCGGGAAAGGGGAGTCAAGTTAACAACCTCTCACACCAATACACCTATTGTTATCAGTTAACCTTGCATGACCTTCACCATCTCTATATCAGTGTTGATATCCTGTATGCACACAGTCACTTACATTAATACCTTATATATATATATATATATATATATATATATATATATATA
>JAYMFT010005133.1:0-17170 GCA_038088735.1 Panulirus argus | reverse complement strand
ATGCATTCACTAAGAATCGCTGTGCGAACTTATCACGCACACCTTCCCCTTTGACATTTAGGGCACCCTGACAGTTTCATGGGCCTGTCAGGGCATATCATGACCTGCATGCTGCTGTAAAAAAATGCCAGAATTGTCTGTGACGGGCTGCTGCAGTATGAGGCGACGCCGGTGGCCATGACAGGCCGGCATCTACAGCTCCTCCTATGTTTACTTTCCCGTCCACAAACACGTGACTTGTACTGCACTCCGACGCACTCTCCTCACGACCGTTTGTTATTTCTTTGGCTTCTATATTAGTTGTGCTCACGGTTAATGCACAGGTCTCAAGGCTTTGCGCCTTCTTACTTTCTTCATTCACTTGTTTACATGTGCCAAGTGAACGATTAACGAAAAGAAATCAGTTCAACTTAGATTTTGTTGGGCATAAGACTTGAGCTCTGAGTGAGAACCTAACTTGGTGTCTTCTTTCTATGTAGCATTGAAAGATACAACTTTGATTTCTTCTTCTAACTGTAGACAGTTTTAACAAAATTCAAATTGTACAGCTATAGTTCAGCGTGTTCAGTTTCAACTGGCACCATAGAGAATTACAGAACAGTCTAACTAAGTTCTACCAACATTATTTTCTTCAATTGCTTATTTCTTTCTGGGCATGAGTGGAAAAATTGAGTTTGTGTCTCGGCTGTCTCATTACATTTCTACGATACTTTTACTGTAGTACCGTACGAACTTATCTAGACGAAATTATCATGTTAACATATATAGTGTCATTCTGTGCATTAATGGGAATTCTTATACGAGTTATTTGTCTAGTGTATGGCAGTTTATAATAGCTTTTTTTTTCTCTCTGTTATGTGGCCAGGTGTTTATAATTGTAGATAAAACATGATATTTGAATTCTCAAATCATATTTTGAATTGATATGAGTAGTTCAGGAGCTATTTATTTTATCATTTCATTTTGGTGTCCTGTCCAACCCAGTGAATCACATTCTTCAAGTTATCTTGAAAATGTATTTAATTTTACACTTTCAAGGATATCTACATATCTGAAAAAAAAAAAATTATATCCATGTTCAGACATGTGGTTTATCTGCTAATGTCTCTGGTATTGACTAGATGTAGTTTACTTGAATTAGCAAAATTCCCTGAAATGCGCAGACATAAGACACAGGAAAATTAAGTTGTGCTGCGCACGTCGTATTAGTTGTTGTATATATACCGAAAAATCCAATTCTAGATTTTTTTTTAAATTTTTTTTCTTTTTTTATCATTGTGACACGTAATTTTTCATAACAAAATTATAAAATTATCAGCTGCACCAGTCAGACACTGTTGTTAAGGGAAGGCTGCTCCAAAACTGAGACGGCATGGGTATATCATCTTTGCTCGGAAAATCGAAGCAGGTATGATTTACAGTGTACTCTCGGAGGTAATGCTCTTATATCACGACAGTTATGGAATACTCTGTGAATTATATCCTTTAAAGTCAAAAGGCATGATATGCATAAAATTAGATAATATCTTAAACATATAGAACATAAGTCCTTGCAATTTGCCACAGGATGCACAGTAGAGAAATTTGAGAAGGCTTTGGGTAAGTATTTACAAAGTATGCCAGGCCAACCAGGCTTTGGTAGCTACATGGTCTTGCGGGCCCCGGCTTCCAAAAACCCACCTCAGCAGCCTGAGCCTAAACAGGGCTGTGATGGTAGCAGGTTCTCAAAGACTTCACAAAGATAAGCCGGTTATGGTTGATTGTTCAAGTGAAACCTCTCGTTATATGCTAAGGAAGTGTACAGAAACACTGAACTGATCAGGCTGCCTGAAATTTTGTTAAAAAATTGTTAAAGAGGGTATATTGCCAAAGGAGCTGAAGATTGACTTGTGCCGGTAACACCAGCAAATTTATTGTACAGAGCATATTGTGCCTGCTTTTAAGAAAGGAGATTGAGAAATAGTGCGGACTTACATTTTTTTTTATCAAGAATGATCTGTTAAACACTGAAAAGATAACCAGAAAATTGCAAAGATGAAATTATATGAAATAGAGACGGATTTAGGAAAAACAGGTTATGCGTCATAAATCTCTCTCGAGTTATGTGAGAGAACAAACTTGTTTGAAAAAAATGGACAGTTTGATTGTTGTTCTTGAACTGTTAGAAGGCATTTGATAATGTGCTACACAGGCTGGTGAGTAAGATAAGCTGATGGGCATGCTTATGAGGAAGGGAACTCCTTCAATGGATAGATAATTATCGTACTGAAGGGGAACATAGGATGCATATCAGATGAGCCTTCTTGAAATGCGTTAGGGTCACCTTTGATATGCTGTAGGGCTCGGTCATAGGACCATTACTCATCAGGATAATTTAAGTGACTTGCCAGAAGGACTGAACATGTTTTTGTAAAAGCCAAGAATGATGTGGATATTATCAATGTACGAAGGGACTTGGACAACCTCCAGGGGTGGTCTGGTACGTGGTTGATGTAATTCAGTGCAGATGAATCTAGTGAAGAGAATGGGACACATTGAAAAAAAAATCATCGATATAAATTTGATTTACTACAAAATAAGTTGCAGGCATTTGTATATTGTTATCGTTCTGTGCCGAACCTCTCACCTTAACACCCCCCCCCCTCCTCCCTCCCCAGGAGATTGATTATAAAGGATTGTAAACTGTCCACTGGCAGATATTGGAATCGCATGTAAGTACATGGATAAGGAAATGTTCAGGAAGCTTTCACAATGTGTATGAGACGAAAAGTAGAACATGCTTCTTACCTGTAGGTACTGCTCATGAAAAAGCGCTAACCAGCTTATAAGGTCCAGAGAAGGGCAGCAGAGATTGTACCTTAAATGGGAGAGCTAAGTTACAGAAGTTTGAGGTCATGAATTTGCCTGCCATATTCTTTTGTGAGATGCAGCAGGAGCACCCAGAATCCATAGGAAAATACGAAGCAAGAAATGTCAGAAAAAGTGCAAAGAACTTTTTTAGCAACAGAATATTATACCTGCAGTATTCTTCATAGGTCATTTACCTTCACAGATCGGGGCTAATTCCAAGCTGCTGTTTTGGGTTAATGGTCACCCAAGTAGTTGGAAGGCAAAGCCCGCAGGCACTTGTAACCCCCACAGTCTTTTCGTTTTGGTGCTTCTTGAGAGTACTTGGCCAGGGCCTTAGATTTATTCATTGTTCTTCCTGTAGGGTTTATGAAGGCTGTAGGTATGTTTGGTTTGTCTTGTACCTTGTAAGTTGAGGTAATTGAACTTTTTTTGTCCCCACTCCACCTTCTGATTTTGGGGGTAACATCTTATAGCATCTTCCATTCGTGTCGTGCCAGTATGGATTTTTTCTGAGCGTAGGTTGGTGACTAAGTCTTTCAGGATTTTACACGTGTAAACAATGATATTCTTCTCTTGTCTGTGCTCCAGAGAGTACAGCCTCAGTTGTTTATGTTCCCAGTACTGTAGTTCAGTTTCTGTGCCTCATCATTGCAGGCTGTGAAAGATCTCTACGCATTTTCTAGCTCTGCAGTTTCACCCAGCTTGAAAGGTAACATACTTACACAGCAGTATACTGTTGTTGAGAATATAAGCACCTTAAAGAGGGTCATCATTATTTTTTCTCTTTCCCTCAGGTTCTGTAAGACCCAAGCACTTTTTTTTAAGAAGCAGTTGTTACCTTCATTTACTTTGAAGTCTTTCACATTGATTCATCTTGATATTATGGTGTCTCTGTCCATCCAGTATTCTTTTCTACTTTCACTTTTTTTATTCAACCCATATTAGAGGAGTTGTAGATTATTCCCATTGAAAGGCATATGTTTTTGCCGGCCTAGTGGAAGACATAGTTTATGTCAGTCTGTAGTTTCTCGGTGTCTTTTGTTGACGAGATTTTCGTACTTCTGGTATCGTCTCAGGGCTGCCACGTTACCGACAGTTGGATTAACGAGTATGAATGCCTCCGCCTTGTGATTGGCTAAGGATTCTTAACGTCATATAGGTTCATGACGCCACAAATTTATTTTCTTTTTTGCGACCAGTGGAAAAATAAACCATTGCTCACTATACATTATGATATCATATAATCTTTAAGCAGCTGCTCGAACACAAATAGATAAATGGTTGACAGTTCTAAAATATCATAGTATACTGCCTTCATAAGTAGAAAACAGACTTTTGCTCGTCACAATGGATTACAATGATAAACGTGAATCAACCATTGCTAGATATCTTGTTCACAAGATAATTATAGTGAAGGACTCACCGAGTGCAGTTGTATGATAGTTTGTAAAAGCTTCGGACAAAAGATTTGCTGTCAAAAACTATGGAAGAGGAAAGTCTGCCGCTACTCTGAATTTTGCGCCAAAATTGTGCTCAGCAGAACCGTTATCTTATTGTGCTATGTCATTTAAAGTATTTGATGCTATACCTATTCTTTAATTAAGGAAATTACATGAAATGCCATCACGACATTTTCTTATTTCAAGTTGTTCATTAAGCCGAAAAAAAACGTCAAAATCGATATTTTCCGTAAATTTCCGGAGCCTCGGATAAGTGACGTCATTGTCTACCGCCTACGTCATAGACTTTTGGCGTTTTTTCGGATAGCAAACGAATTTCGGTAATCTGGCAGCTTGTATCATCTACAAAGCATGACATGAAACTATAATAATTTTTGCGTCAATGTAAAAAAAATGATGATCAGGACCAGAAGGTGTATAGTACAGATTATTAAGGGATTAAGCTTTTTGCCCTGAAGCAGTGGAAATGACCTGATTTACTTGTTATTTTTTTTTATTGTTATGTTCTATATCTATTTTCCAGTTTTACTGTTTATTCATAGCCTACGCATTTAATGTGTTATGACACCATGGTCAGATTTATCAAAGGCTTTTGCAAAGTCTGTTTACATCGAAACAGCATTTTGTTTGTTCTCTGGTGCCTTGTAGAGACATTGGAGAATGAATGAATGAAATAAACTGATTGATGAAATTGTGAATGCAGACAGCCAGTGGAAGTTTAAAACATTGCATGATCTATAGTAGAAAAGTTCAAGAGGATTGTGGAACTCCTTCCCTGTACTGTGCAATTATGTAAATGCAGAACCATTTCATTTGCTTGCAAATTAAGAGTTTAGGATGGCAAGCAGTGAACCAGCTTCTGGGTTACTGTTAGTTATACATACGTATCAGGAAATGGGTAAGACACGCTCCAGACACAAATGATTGTTTTTTTATTCATGTTCGCTTTTCAATGTTTGATTTATTTTCTCTCTTCAGAAATATGTTTGTCTTATGTTATGTATGTTGCTTACTTCTTACAGATCCGGAAACAGGGCTCTACAACTTTGACTGTAAGTTTAACCCCATCACCCTCCACCACTTCCATACCACCACAACCACCATCACCGCCGAACCCTGTGGAGGCCTGTATCCAGCATAAGGCCTCACCACCTTGGAATGCTTAACACTTACCACACTGATAGCACCCAATTTCAGTTTGCCCCTCTTACCCACTGGATGCCTCCTAGCAACCTTTGCCTGTGCCAGTAACACTTTAGGCAACATGCACCCCTCACCCCTCCAATTTGGTTCCATGCTTGCTGGGACAGCGTGTCATGCGCAACCTACATGATGACTTTCATGCTGAGGTTATTTATATCTTCCTAACTACACGGTGGAGGTATACTTATGTCAGTGGAGGTATACTTTTGTAACTCACATCACTTACAACAGTTAGGCAAAGTATTTTCTTGAAAAAGAAAATGAAAAAGATTTATCTCCACTATGTATCCAACCTCTGCACCCTGTTTTGAACATCATGATTGCTTACCTTCACACCCAACAGATGTGTAAATTAATTTTACCAGTACCCCAAGGATTGAAGCAGTTTCTCATAGTAACTAATACTGTGGCCTTAGAGAGTGATTTTGTTTTCCAACTTGACTCACAGCTTTCTAAGTATAAAATAACCAAGGCTGATCCTACCAGCACTGTGCTCCCCTGTGTTGCTGTGTTTTCACTTGCTACTTCCACCTCGTTCCACCACACTTTTGGCTATGCATTGCTCCAGTCATGGTATACATCCACCTACATCTACTTCCTGCATACTGATATATTGTATTCTTATTATGTTAACTGTTTTAAAGTTGTTATATGTATAGCCTTAAGTGTAGGCTTGGTGAGATGGAGTCCCATTGTGTACTGTATTCGGCAGTCTACCCATCCTGTGGCTTTTGACTTACACAAATGGAAGTGATTGCCACTCTTGCCTAGCTTGCAGGCTTCATTTTTCACAGTTGATTAAGCCTTTGCATAGTAAGAGGGAAAAGCAAGGGTTTCAGAGTTTCATGACAAAAACAATTAGTAGACCACATAATCCAATAGAGAGTTAAAAGATAGTATAAATTTGGAAAGTAAATTGTATCAGTATAATGGGCAGACTGTAACTTTCATATAATAAATTATTGGTGACCATTGAATATTGGATTCTAATGTATGGGAAATTCACAATCATAGGGAGTTTCCATACAGGAAAACAACAGTAAAATATAGGAATACATAATTAATTAGAAATGTCCCATATTTGATTTTGTACTTTCCCCAGAACGTTGTACTTTCTTATGACAACAATGAAATGAGTTGTCTTCAACAACTTACCTTCCTAGTGTCATATTAAATTTATTTTTTCAGAAATGTGATATTTTATTGAGTGAAGGTTTCATATTATATGAAATATAACCAAGCAGTGTATAAGAAAAATTTCGACGTGTACACATCATTTATTAGATACATATAATGTGAAAAGAAATAATATATTGCATATGATCTTTACCAAAGTTTTTCTTGAACCAATAATGTTGGGAATTAATTTGTTAAAATATAATAAAGTTTTAAAGATTTTGAAGGCCCCAGAAAGGATGTAGGAATATTGTATGTTACATAATGTACAGTACTTCGGGCCTTTCAGGAACCTGTATTTACTTGCTAAGGTGCAATTAATAATATGTCCTTCCAAAACACATTAGATTTTAAACTATTTTCAAAATTTATCGTACTGTCATGCTGACTGCTTTTGATTGGCTTCCACTGCAGTAAATGAATGCAACCATTATGCATGACTGAATGTGCATTTTACTGAGTTTGCATGACTCCTGCATCAATACCTCCCACACCTGTTCCTTCTCCTATTCCCTTTCCTCCTCCCCTTCCCCGCTCCTTCTTCCCTTTCCACTCCTCTTCCCCTTCCCCACTCCTTCCCTTTCCGCCTCTCATCGTCTCATTAATTGTTATTAACCTCCTTTCCCTTTAATCACCCGTTTTTCCTTTCTCATCTCCCCATTTTCTCTTTCCATTGTTATTAGACTGTTTGCATCTGGCTTCTCACCTTTTACTGTTCTGTCATCATACTTCATCCGTATTGTCCCCACTTCAATCTCCTTCATATTTACAATATATTTTTGTATCCTCCATTACATGTTTGTTTCTACTCACTCATTTTACCTTGATGTTCCCATCTTATTGCCTTTTCATATTCCCTCCTTTATCCTTATATCTTTTATTTTTTTTTACCACCCATTTCTAGTTTCCCTGAACATATATTTTTCTCTCACCAACTCTTGAACCTCCACCACTGCCTTATTTGTATACATTATCTTTATTATTTCTCCTTGATCTGATGCTAATGTTTTCAAAATTGTCATACTTCCTCATCTATCCCTTTCCCACAGGACTTTGGTTTTTCACCTTTTTATTATGGTATGACTTTTTCATTTTCAGTTGTTGCATTACCTTTCCAGAATAGGTTGCTGAAGCTGTTTTACATTTGTTTGATGTTAAGGTTTTCTTTATATTTCAGTTGCATTTTGAGTTACTTTAAGCATGATGGAACCATACGGCAAGTTGCTTCTTTAGGTTTTTAACGAGTTCAGTCTGCTGGGTAGTTGTGTAAATATTAATAAAGAGTTCTTTAGGATCATTAAGAGATGGGGTGACTATGAAATTTGAGTTTATTCTAAGATGCAGGTGAAGTGAAGTAACTATGAAATTTTGATTTTTTAATAGCTACAGTGTATATAGTCTTTTAAATAAAACCAGTGATTTAAGACCCATAGAAGCAAAATTACTTTCATCAAATTGCACTGTTGATATCTGTATTGCCTGATTTTTTTCTCGATTTTGTTTGTTTCTGTGCTCCAAGGTGCTGTCATGGGTTCCAAAACTCCAAATGTGACACATCTTGTGGCACTGATGGAGAGCTTTTTTCTTTATTGGCAGAACTGGAATTTATCAGTAATCATGTACATAAAGCCTTTCAGACCAGATAATAAGAAAGACCTGGTACATTTCCAGCTGCTTAAGTTCCAGTTTGGTCTGTGTGCAGCATGTATTGATGTGTTGAGGAGATATAAATCTTGGATCAGATGGTAGTTGTAAGTTGTTGTAAAACCTAGGATATTTTTTGTTGGAGGATTAATCTTATCAATTTGACAGTAAACATACACCTTCATTATTTTTATTGAATGATGACGTAGCCATCAGATTCAGATTTAAGTTCTGTTAACACATGCTGTGTGCCTGTGCACTTGTGATGTTTATATGATATGCTTGGTTATGAGTCTTGGTGAAGGCAGCCATTTTGGTTTGGATGTGGCTTGTCTTTTGATATCAGATTATTAGTGCACTATTCTGCTTAAAGTTTAGCTTTTGTAACAGTATTATGTAGAGTAAAAGCTTTTTTGAGTATTTATTTTGCAGTATGATTAAATTCATTGTTTATTGTTAGTGATACTTCTTATGAAGTCATGGTATTGCCAGTTCCTGTGAGCTTTCACTATGCTTTGTAAATATAGTAGCATTGAAAGATATTAGGTATGAAAAGAAGATAAGTTACCACATCAGCAGAGTGCCATATTATAAGGTAGGTCAACCGACAGCAGGTTAAGCAAAACACCTCTCGTAACTCCATTGCTTCATCTAACACACATTACCTCTTGCAGCTGTAGATGAAACTTTGTCACAGCCTGCAGAATATGAGATTAAGGATGACCAGTGGCTTGGTGTCACTCTCAAGAGTCAGGGACCTGGTGGAAAGGTTTTGGTAAGATGTTCTCATTAGTTGTGTACCGTATATTAGTAGAATATTTTAGGCTTCAATGAAATGCTTATATTATTGGAAGAATGCTGCTCATGTAGTTGGACCTGTTGTACATACAGAGAATAACTTAAGGTGACTGTATTATTGAAATTCTTTCTGTAAACATAAGTACTTCATTTTATGTAGTGTTTGTACTAAAAGTACTTCATTTTTATGAAGTGTTTGTACCATAGCCCCTTATCTCTAGATTGCCATGATGATGTGTATTATTGGGAATCATAACATTAGATATAAATGATAAATAGTGATGAATTCGCAGTGCTAAAGTGGAGAAACCATGTTTAATGATTAAGAGAAATTCTTACATTTCAATATTATTTTTTCTAGATATACAATGTCTTTGTTATTTTTTGTAGGATTGACTCTACTTCCACAACTTGTTTTAGGACCTAGCTGCTCTAATTTAATGTGTGACAGCACTAGGATCCCAATTCCTCTGTCATTAAAAAGTATTAAAACTAAAACTGTGAAGAATTTGAATTCTAATCTTAACTTCTTTTTTTTTTTTTTCCAGGAGCCTTCTTTTGAGGCTCTTGCTACCAAGGCTGCACTACAGTTATTACCAGAAATAATTAACTCCTTTGGAGAAAAAGTTCCCTGTCCAAAATTGGTCTCAGTCAATATTTTAAGGGCATTTGGTTCATGTACTTCTTTTGTGGTTACATTATTGGTGTGGGGAGCGAATGTCATGTGTGTTGTATGTGACGCCTAGGATGGTTGGAGTTTTGTTCAGTGGGAGAGACTGTCCATTCAAGGTGACTGGAGGAAGTGAGCAGGATTTATGTCTTTCTAGGGTTAAAAGAGTAATTGAAGACTTCTGTGGAGATGCAGACATTCTGTTCTGGGGAAGCTATTGTTCCAGTTGTGTAATTAGATAGATAAGTTACAATTTATTAGATTTAGGTAGCCATTTGGCTGAAAATAGAAAGTTAAGGTATTTCAGATGGTACAGAACTGGGAGGTTATGATAGTTCCTAGTTAACTAATCATACAGGAGCTTAAGATTAAGGTGAACTGGATATATCCACACTTTGTTTAAGCACATGGGTAAGGTACATACAAATACACTGGGATGTTTACAGAGTAAAATGTTAGGTTCATACATCATGCACTTGGTTGAACATTAAGTGATGAAATGTTGTAGTAATGCAATAGTTGACATATCATATAGCCTAACTAACAGAAAACTGTGTTGTTCTCTTGCGTTGGTGTGCACTCGTCAATAGATTGTTTATGACGTTCACAGTGTTAGGTAGAGGACTGTTATATCTGTCTGTACAAGCACTGAGTGGAACAAGTCGATTGTGGTGACAAATGGCAGTTTGTGGTGGAGGCGCATTGTGATGGAAAGAATGTTTCTGTGATGGTGGTAATTCAGCAGTTTATAGCCACTCTGCCATGTCAGCTGCTGGTGTTGGTTGGAAAGAATGGGACAAGTGCAGCAAGATAAGGGCATCTTGGTAGTTGGTGTAAGAAGGGCTAAGGATGATTCTGCTTTCCCTTTTCTGCATTTTTTCAAGCTGGTTCCTCAATCTAGCTGTTAATAAGGGGGACCAAGCTGGGGAGATGTAGGTGAGCTTAGGTAGCATGAAGATGGCATTGACAATCTGGAGCTCAGTTGGTGAGATGCCAGTGATTTCAATTGGTGGGGAAGGTAAAGAACGTATGATGAAGATTTAATGGTAGTGCTGACATGACATTTCCAGTATAATCTGTTGTCTGTATTGACACAAGTAATGGTTTCTGACTACCCATAGGATGTCAGGG
The DNA here is from genome assembly GCA_038088735.1 of Panulirus argus. Classification (NCBI taxonomy): domain Eukaryota; kingdom Metazoa; phylum Arthropoda; class Malacostraca; order Decapoda; family Palinuridae; genus Panulirus; species Panulirus argus. Next base: position 6,238 of record JAYMFT010005133.1, on the reverse strand, counting down.
CCTAGTGTGATATCAAGGAGCAAGATGTTGTCTGCACCCAGGTTGATGTGCATCATCACAATCTTGATATGGCTGATGGTTATGCCTTTGGCCATAGTCCACTCCTGAAGATGATGTGTTGAAGGGCACTGAAGTTAGGAGAATTGTTGTTGATAATGATGACAAAATTTGGAGTCATTCACTTACTTCTAGAAGTGTTTTGTGCCCTTCAGGGTGTCATTAATAAGGATGTGAGAGCAGAATGACCCCATCTTGGTGTCCAGTGGTACACCGGATGTGTGTAGTAGTTCAATGTTGCTTCCTGTAAGTAGACAGTTTGGGGTCTCTCAGTCAGGTAGTCTTGTCAGCCATGAGATGAGACAACCCCATAGTCTCAGGGTTAGGGCTTTGTTTTAGGTGGTATGTTTTGTCAAGTCAAAAGCCGTAGTAAAGTCTGTGAAGATGAGTGCCACCAAGGTCTTGTGCTTCTCCAAGTTGCAGTAAATTAAGTTAAGGAGACTGATGAGACTGTGAGTGGTGGAAGAAGACTTCATGTTTTCAAACTGCTGAGGGTCTACTGAGTCTGCATTGTCAGCATAGGCCAGTTAAGCACAAAACTTTTGCTAATTTGACTGGAGATCAGAGTAATTGCAGTAGGGTGTAAGGTATTAAGAGACTGGGTTGTTGGATTTGTATGGTAGGGCAATTAGATTATATAAATGAAGCATTGATTATGGCAGTAAGTAGTGTAGCTAATTTATGGGAGAATTCCCTCTATAGTTTCACTGGAAGATCTACAAATGTGGTTGAGCATTTGGTTTTAAGATGCTGAAGGTGCTTAGCTACTTGATATTGTTCTGTTGTGTTACATGAGAGAAGATGGTGTTGGAAGATACATGAGGAGGGAGCTGTAGCCAAATTTTGGTAATCATTGGCAAATATTGGCATAGTGGTTATTAAGTTGGTGTGCAGCCTTCTCATTGCTAAGTTGGTCTACACATGGGAAGGGGGAGAGCCTTCACTTGTCACAGCTAGTTAGCTTTATAATGTCATACTACTAAATGATGCTTTAACTGGTGCATCTTCTTTGGTTTATAGACCCTCCCAGCTTGTAGTTCATTTTGCACTTTGTTCCGAATTTGCTTGTAGAGATCATTTTTGTGACTGTTGAATGCTCGATTTTGCTGCTGCATATGCTGTTTAATGTGTTGGGTGACCCAAGGACCATTGTTTGGTGTAATGTTATCATCTTTAAGGGGAAGAAGTGTTGGTAGACCTGGCTGTAGGTTTCATGATACTTCTGCCATGTGATTTCAACATCATCTTCTGCTGGTCACCACAGTCCAGTGATGATGAGTTACTCACCAACAGAATTTTTGTTTACTGAGTCAGTAAGAGGCTGATAAGTTTTAGTGTTTGCCCACCTGTGTTGGAAGATGATAGGGGAAGGGGACCACAGCAGTGATAAATGAGTACTGTGTCTGAGAGGGGAGAGAGGCTTAGGTAGTTGGTTGTGGTCATCATTGTCAGTAAGAATCAGGTCACAAGGGTTTTGACCACAGTGGGGAAGGTGAACTGTCTGAGATAGAAGCAGTTGTGCTTAGAGGATGATGGTGCTTATGTCACTGAAGTTCCTACATATCACAAGCTTAAAGTGAGGATACCTTGTCCTAAGTGTGTCAGATGTGTAAGCAAAGTGTTCTAAAAGTGCTTCCCTAGTTGGGGAGCGTGGTGGGTGGTAGACCATGCAGTAAATGATGGTGCCAATGTGGCATGGGTGTAATGTCATCATAGCCTTAACCCATATTACTTCAAGACCGTCAAGCAAGTAAAGTGTCAGCTGGACTGGATGTAAGTCTTTGTGAAAAACGAGTGCCATATATCCCAAATGCTTTGATATGCGAAGGTGGTAGAAGAGAATATAGTCACTCATGGTACAAATTTCAGGAGTAATATGCCTGGCCTTTGTTATTGCTATGACCTGGTTGTGAACTGACCTTGTGGTGATGGCTAATTCATCCATTTTGTTGTGCAGGGAGGTGACATTTGATAGCAATAAGTTCGGCAAGTTATAACACTTCCTGGGAACTTTGAAATGTTTACAAAGGTATAATTTCAGCTAGTTTGAGCTGTATTTTTTAGGCAATTAATGTTTCAGTTGCTTTCTCATTATTGTGCCAGCACTTCCTTCTGGCTTTCATGTGAAATTTATTTAATGCAGCATGTTTGACATTTCCACTGTGAGTTAAGGTGTTGTGATGTGATGTGAGGTTGAGTGCATACGAGACTTACCTGTTGAAGTTTGCCTGAAGTAATGGAAGTTTGTTTGGAAAGAGATTGAAGAGAGTTGGAGAAGAAACTGCTCCTTGAGGAACTCCACTGTAGCTCAGAGTGTTTTAGAGATGAAGCCATTGTGAGTAGCTGTGGCATGGCAGCCAGCTATGAATTTGGCCGACCACTTTTTATCATTATCGTGAGGGTGATGTCAAATATTTTTTGTTGGAGTGTGGGGGACAGTGTTAACTACTTTGTTAATGTCTTGCCATTAGCATTGTGAGGGAGGGGGTTGTGGTTAATTGAATCCTTATAGGATATGTTGTGAGAGGTTAGTGTGTAGTGTGGTGGTAGATTGTTTGAGTCTGAAGTCATGCTCTATGGTGAGAGTGAGATGCTTTGTTTGATTTTGTTGCAGATCATTTCTTCACAGAGTTTTGATACAGAGGGTAGAAGTAATAAAGGGTGGTAGGAGGAGGAAGGGGATTTAGGTGGCTTGGAAGGTTTTAGGATTGTTATTATGTTGGCAAGTTTGCAGATGTTAGAGATCTTGTTTGTAGCTGTTAGTTGAAGATATCCGTAGATGCTTGGATTACATGTTTTATGGGAAAGTTCAGTATGTTGTCAGGTCTTGTTGTGGGAATTTTGTTTAAGCTCTTAATTCTATTGCTTGTATGAGTATGAGTGAAGGTAAATGTGCAGCTGTTTCTGGATGTATATTGTGTAGGTTTTTTATAGCTTTCTTGTATAGGGGTGAGGAGTGTTTGTGACTGATTTTTGAGTTGTTTCTCATGAGTATGTTTGTGTGGTCACTGTTTGAATGAATTTCATTGTAATGGAACAGTTCTTCATGAGGGGAGATTGAACTGGTGCAATAAGAAAAGATTTTCTTTAATGTGTGCCAAAGTTGGTTGCTGTGCATCTTGTGATTCAGTGTGTGCATGTCAAGGAAGAAATGCCAGTTTTTGGTTTGTCTTTCAGTGATTTGGTTAGTCATGGTGTTATTTAGAGTTTGGATTTTTTCTCTGATTGGTTGTATCTGATCTGGTTTCTTTGCTTTATAAGGTATGTAACTTGTGGGGAGAAATTTGGTTTGTATATCTTTCTTTGCCCTTGTGGTATGTGCTTTTTGTTAACTTGGTTAGAGATGTTGATGAAGTATGAGAATGCATGATCTAGGGGATGAGAAATTAGCTATACTGAAGTTTTGGAGCTTTGTTCTAAAGAGGGAATGTGATCAGGATGTGCAAGTATTGGGTGCTCCAGTTACTTTTTGTTTGTAATCCTGTGCAAGTGTTCAAAGGATATATTGTATTGGTTACTCCAGTTAGTTTTTGTTTATAGTGCTCGTGAGCAGAAGGTGATATCTGTTGAGGTCAGCTGCTGGAAGTGGTAGATTGGGAGTGTGAGAGACTGGTTGCATAGTTTGAGGATATTGAGAGGCTGCAATTAGTTTATGAATAGTTCATATCAGGGATCATGGGTGCTAGTGTTGATCTGAGTGGAATGGTGGGCATCGAAATTTCCATGGAGATGAATGCTGGGCATATTGATGAGTTTTACTGTTGGGAGTGTATGAATAAATAAGTAAAGAATGTTTTTTGAACTTAGGCAGCCAAACAGCTGAAAACATACAGTTGAGATATTACAGAACTTGTAGGGCTCATAATAGTAACTAGTTAATTAATCACAAAAGAGTTTAAGATTAAGGTGGGGCTGGATAATTCAACACTCTGGATAAGCATAAGTGAGGTGCATCTACAGAGCACAGGAAGTTTTATATAACAAATTCTATGCTTTATACAAACATGATGCATTTAGTGGTGTTTAGTTGAAAGTTGATTGATGAAAATTTACACATTTGTTTAATTGCAGTGATGATATACAATGTTTATTTAATGGTGAACGCTAAGTGATGAGTAATTTTGCATTAGTTTGAGTTTCATTTATAAAGTAGTTGACATACATATAACTAAAGATAAAAAACTAAGCTATTTACTGGCTTAGCTTTGCACATTGTTTATGACCTTCACAAAAGTAGGTATAGGACTACTCTTGCATCTGTCTGTATGAGCACTAGTTTATATAAGGCAATCGTGGTGACAGATGTTGGTCAGTGGAGGTTGGGGGTAGGAGGTCTTGGTGACAAAGTTAGGATGGTGCTGGTATCTGTGCAACCGCACCCCTGACCTTGTAAAACACTCAGGAAGATTTTCAGTGAATCGCTGGTTTGCTATTTCACTGTTCAGAGGGTTAGAGTACGTCATTGTCACACTGATTCAACTAGGCTTTGATTCAGGCCCCCTCGAGAAACTTTCAAAGAGTCGCTGATTCTCTAGTTCACTGGTAAAAGTATCTAATATACTATATCTCTTTCACAACTTAATTCAATTCATTGGAAGTAGGCAATCTTATGTAAAGGTGGTAGGTCCAGTGAGGCATAATTCAAGAATTCAGCTGATGGGAGATGGTTGTTCAGGTTTACAGTTGACCTGTGGGGGATCAAGAACGTCACTGACACACATGACTCTATCAAGGGTTGTATAAGTTATTTTGGGGAAAGGTGTTTATTTTGGGGAAGGTGTGTAGATAATGATAATGTCATTGGTACTGTGAAATTTTATTTTCCTGAATTGTATTTCTAGGGTGTAGTTATTATTGAGATATTTTGTTGTGTCCGTGGTGTTTGAGAAAAGTATGATTTGGTGATTTAATTCCATGAGCACTCCTTCTTGTCCTTTTTGTCTGTTATTTTTATATTTATGTTATTGCAGGAAGGTGGGAGGGTAGATCTGGGCATGAGTCTAGTTTCTAGGATAAGGGCTATATTGGGTAAGCACTTCTGTGTGTTAGTCTATGAAGCAGTTGGCATAAAGATGTAAGATGTTTAGTTTGCCTCGGGTGTAGTGGAGTAGAATGGTTATGTTTGTTGTGTGCTGCACTGGACGTGAGGGGGTTTGTGATGGGGTTCCGGGAGTTGCTGTCTGAGAGTTTGCTGCATTTCCATTATTCTAAGTGGTTTGCAGTGGATTACATTGATGTGCAAGGGAGGTGATACCAGTGAGTTCATTTGGAGCATCTGATGGACAAGTAGCTTTTGGTGATAGGCATTTGACACTTTAGGCAGAAGTATCCTGGTGGTTCAGGGTTGCATATGTAGTTGGCAGAGATTACTAGGCCATAATATTATCTCTCAGTAGTGAAGAAAATGTGTGTGAAAGTGTAAGATGTCTGGATATGACCCATGGTCTGGCACAGTTGCTAGTGACAGCTCAAGGCTATGTTTCATGCTGGAGAAGAGATAGAAGAGAACCTCTGGGGCAGGAATTTCTTGAAGGATGTAGCTCCAGTCAACAGCATCCCAGTTTTCTCTTCTTGAGCATAGACTGGAGGCTGCTGCAGAGGGATGTCCCTTTATTTCCTTATGCACTGAGAGTGCCTCCATGTGCAAGGGGTCCCGTTATTATGTATATATACATATTATACAAATGTATATTTGTTTTTCTTTCATACTTGATAATCAGCACCTATATATATACACATGTATATTTGTTTTTCTTTCATACTTGATTGCTGTTTCCTGTGATATTGAGGTAGTTTCAGGAACAGATGAAGAAAGTATGCATCCAGTCATATCCATTCTCTAATTGTCGTGTGTAATACACCAAAACTACACCTCCATTTATGCAACCATGCCCAACAGACTTTTTTACAGTTTCCTCTGGATGCTTCACCTTCCCAGGTGCAGTCCACTGACAGCACGTCAACCCCTGTATTCCAGTTCACTCTACCCTGTGCACACTTATCACCCTCCTGCATAATAAGGCCCTGGTCATTCAAAATCTTTTTCAGTCCATCTTTCCCATCTCCAATATATATATATATATATATATATATATATATATACATTTTTTCATACATATTCGCCTTTTCCCGCATTAGCGAGGTAGCGTTAAGAACAGAGGACCGAGCCTTAGAGGGAAAA
>JAYMFT010005122.1:0-17170 GCA_038088735.1 Panulirus argus | reverse complement strand
TAATACCAAGTATGTTCATTGAGTTAAGAGGTGGAATTACAGAACCGTCAAAGGAGATACGAGAGTTGTGAGGAGCTGTCTTAGAAGATACAGTAGTTTTAGTTGACATAAAACTATCTAAAGGTTGTAGCAATATTAGTAGTAGTAGTAGTATAAGTAATGACAGAAGTAGCAGTAAAGTAGTAGTAGTGGTATAGTAGTAGCAGTATAGTAGTAGCAGTAGTGGTATACTAATAGTAGTAGTGATGGTATAGTAGTAGTAGTATAGTGGTATGGGAGTAGTAGTAGTAGTAATAATAGTACTGTAGTAATGTAGCAGTAGTAGTAGTAGTAATAGTAGTAGTAGTAGTAGTAGTAGTAATAGTACAGTAGTAATATAGTAGTATTAGTATTAGTAGTAGTAGTAGTAGTAGTAGTAGTAGTAGAAGTAGTAGTAGTAGTAGTAGTAGTAGTAGTAGTAGAAGTAGTAGTAGTAGTAGTAGTAGTAGTGACGATGAGAGTAGCGGTAGTGTTCGTGATCAGGGCAGCAGAAAACAAAGGAAGGTGAAGGCGCCTCGGACGGTATAGCCTGCGTCAAAAGGCCAATCTTAAAAATTCAGGTCGGCGTGAGCGAGCGGCGGCGCCTTCTGATCTGCATGTACTCCGCCGTTCCCCCAGAGCCGTGACTGGACCGTCTGTGGCGGGCGTGTCTGTGGTGAGTCTCTCTGTGGCTGCACAGCTTCCGTCCGTGACCACAGGACACGACAGATGACCCCATTACACTTGGGTTCTGTTTTCCTGATGGCCATTCCAATTTGTGAATATCTGAATGAAGCCATTAAACTGAAATGGCCGCTGTACATTGTGAGATTATGGTACTCATATGAATCTGTCTCTTTTCCAAATCCTTCTCCTCTCACGCTGGGCAGAGAGAGATATGACTGGTCACTCTGTTTCACGTTTTATGCTTTAAAACTAGCAAAGTCTTAAGGATGCTTTTGCTTTTTCTTTTCTGGAACCCATGTAGAGGCATTTGTGTGACTCGCTATTTATACCTTGCTTCGAAAAGAGGAGGACGTAATTCTATCTGTTTCTGAGGTAGAAGACGACCTCTTAATGTGTGTAGGCATCGCTTGCTCACGTCTAAGTCGTGTCGGGTCAGAGAGGTCACAGAGGTGAAGCAATGCACTTAACAGGGTTAAAAGATCAAGCGTGTGTGTGAAAGTGGGTTGGATGCGTTTTGCATTTCCGCTTTCAAACATCACACAGTCAGGGGAAATATACATACATATATATAAGGGGCTAAGTGAGGATTTTCCCTCTAAAGCTTAGTCCTCTGTTCTTAACGCTACTTCGCTAACGCGGGAAAAGGCGAATATGTATGAAATAAAAAAATATGTATATATATATATAGAGAGAGAGAGAGAGGGAAAGAGAATGGATGGGAGCGAATGCAGCCTTTCTTCATCTGTTCCTTGTGCTAATTCGCTAAAGCAGGAAATGATGATCAAATATAAAAAATATGTGTAGACTAATGAGTTGCCCTGTTTCAGCAAGCTGAGTATTAAACATCTGACATGACTGACAGTGTGGAATTTTTTCCCTGCTACACAGTAGAGAGGGGGGTGATGGGAATTTTTCTACCTAATTTGTCTTCCTAATGTTTCTACCTAAAATTCCTACCTATTTCTTCCATCTGTTGTTCCAACCATTTTGCCATAAGGCAGGGCTAGCGCATAGCACTCACTGCAGGAAAAGCTAGAATTACAGAAGATGAGTTATGTAAGATAAGTGTTGTGAAGTGGTATGTGTGACAAGGAGAGATTGTATGTTTGTGGACAGAATGCCAGCAGTCCAATATGTGCATGAGGCAAAAAGAAAAGGCAGCTCTCTGGGTCAGAAGAACTTGACAACCACTGAAATGGTGGCTAACTATGCAGCTGTCACTAACCCATCCAATACCGAGGCAGATAGTAAGGGTGATATACCTCCTTGGTCGGTGACTGACTACCAGCTGCTACCTGCTTATAATGATTATGATTGCTACTGAAATTGTTTAAAAGAACTTTAGTCTGAATATGTTCAGATACAGAGATTACTCTTGAGCAGCATTCAGAAATATCCCCTATTAGAGACATTATAGTTCTCATTTTGATTTATTATGCAGCTCCAGGTGATACATTGATCTAATTTTTGTATCTGTCTTTTTGTCTTTGTTGATTATTCTGTTTCCTGTATTCAAAGTAGGGTGACAATTGCTAAATTTTCATAACACTGAGATCATCACTTATATGATCTATTCTGTTACTTGTTCACCTCAGATAACCATGTGATGTTGGTGCAACGGATGATTGGATCTCAGCTTATTGGTACTGGTGGGTCGACTGGATACCAGTACTTGAGATCAACACTCAGGTAGGTCAAGAAAGAAAACATAAGTTATTGCTTCATTATAATGAAGCAGAAATTCTCTCTCAAACTCAGTTGTTTTGAAATCATTGTGAATTAATATTTTTCAGGTTATCATATCATTTATCCATCTCTCTTTATTCAAGTACTGTGTTAGCAGACTGCACCTGCATGTGGTTACACTGCAAGTGGAAAGTTACATTCAGCGAGGCTCTTACATCATCAGTGAATGAAAAGGAGTTCAATCTCATCAAGGAACTTTCACTTCAAAGGAGTCCATCATTTCCTGCTCTTGAGTGAAATTCAACCTTGAAACTGTAGGACTCCCATAAAAGAGGGCCTTGGAGTTGTATGATTAATAGAATTATTCATATGCCATATGCAAGATCAGCATATTTCCAGTTTCAGTGAAATTACTCCTCTCATTATTTTTATTATTAGTTAGTGCTGTTGATGATACAGCTAATTAAAAATCCATCTCAGCCTCCTTTACACATTTCATCACTGTTCTGTACATTTTTGCCACCACTTTTCGAGATTACACCCTAGGAAGACCTTCCCGACCTTTCTGGGCATCCATGTTCAGTGTCATTGATATATTTTATTTAAACAAATTCAACATTGATTTTTTTCTCTCTGATACAGTTACCTTTTATTTGTTCTGATATGAAGCTTTTCCATTAATATTTCAGTAGTACAGTTCAGTACGACTAATTTTTCTTGCTTTTTCATAAAATTGATCAGATCCTGTTTTATGCATTTTTTTATTCATTTAAGTATTTTAACATCTTTTGCCAGAACATCAGTATACAAATTTTTGATATTTTTACAAATATACTCTGTAGCTTTTATAAGGTGTACAATTTTTATTACAGTGATCGATACAAAGTGTTCCTTGACTTGTTCAACTTGAGCACTTTTCTTATCCCAAGAAATTACATCCCACCATTAACCCGCCAGATGAAGTCTCAGCTAAGGGTTATAGAAGATCAAGAGACTGTAGAGGAGAAGGGCTGTGAAAAGTCCTCCAAAATAACATCTGTTTCATCAACCTCAGCCTTTGTGTCATCACATTCCCCATGTCCTCTTGAAAATGGAGAGGAGAAAGTTTTTTCAGATAGTGACCTTGATAAGAGTTTGGAGAATAGTATGGAAAGATCATGTGAGGCTTCGATGTAGGAAGTTAAAGACGATTTATCTCCAAAAAGAAACTTTATTTAGAATAGTTTTATTTTACATTTTGACATGGCTTTCATACAGAAGACCATTTTTTCAAGGAAACTGCAAATAGAGGATATTGTAATGAGTTTTCCTGATGTTTTAGCATGGTACAAATGTCCTTTTCTTGAAAGTATGAATGGCCAAGTTAAGTGTTCATGACATCCCCAAGATTACATTTGTGTTATTTAGTTGTATAGTAAAGTTAAGAAATACCTTATTAGATAATTTGATAGATAATGTTAGTACAACAAATGGTAGATATATTTTTTGCAGTAAAGGAAAAGTGCTTCCCTGTACTCGGTGACAGATGAGAGTGTAATGGATAATGTTTTCATGTGAATAAGTATAGTAATGATAATATTGCTGCTCTGCTGGATAAAAATGTATTACAGCAATTAAATGGTACAAATGTTATCATCAAACTTTTTATATTCAAAGGCTGTTTCAAGAATTTATAATTTAGTATGTCATTGTTATCCGGATTAATTTTATTGCAAAAGTAACCATTTATAGATATTGAATATGGTGTTTTCCACTGGGCATCAAGATTTCCTCGAAAAAGACACTTAAACTGTGCATATTTTGCCACAGTTCTGAGGAACATCTCAGTTTCAAATAATCCCACGTATTTTCCATCCACCTGCCCCAAGTAACTCTACTGTTTCATCCATTTTCTTATTTAATGAACCATATGTACATTTTCTTAGTTAAACCTTTGCATTTCTTATGTCTACATGCCAGCTCTTGGAAAGTACTCTTAGTAATGAACTTTAAGATCCTCATTTTATCAGAAAAAAAAAAAAATCTTGTCTTTACAAACACACTCCCAGTAGTTCCAGGGTAACTGTTCAATTTTTCTTTTTCACTTATGCAGTTGAGGATGCTACACATACAGAATCACATTTTTTTCATATGAGGTCAAATAATATGTGGGCATTGTAGTATTTTCAAACTTCTAAGCTTCTTCTTTTATAATCCCAAGAGATTTACTTAACAAGTATTTCAGATTTTGGATTTCTCCAACATTTCATATTCTATCATGCATTATTTTACAGGCTGACTTCCTACTAACTATAGAACAACTTGGAAGTTGTAGTAATTCCTAGAGAAGGTGTTCTGGAGTTAATTAGAATCACAATAATAGTCAAGTTGTAGGCACACATAGGATCATTATTAATGATAATAGTAAAGAATTTCTAAGACCGGAAGGGCATTGACTGATGAAAATCATCAGAACGTAATGATAAGATAATATTCACATCCATATTCTCATGATATAAAAGCTACCAAGCCACCTCTCACTGACCAGCCAGTTTTAGACAATATGTGTAACACACAGATGTACATATGCAAAACTGGGAGTGTGTAATGATTAGATTATATGCAAATCTTCCTGCTAGATACATAAAAGCTAATGACTTTTAATACTGCCTCAAACATAAGAGGTTACTGGACCTTATTTATAATTGAATGTTCTAATAAAAGAATTACCACAAAGCATATGCTATTAAACAACAAACACAGAACACATTGGGGGGAAAACTTAACAAGTTTTAGAATACATATGCATAATATCTTCAAGTTATTAGGGTAAAACTTGCCATGTTTTATGTGAATTTGTTTCAGACTAACCACTTGATTGTAGAAATTGGATATAGGATGCATATATGGACAACTGCTTAAGTGAAATGGTTAAGCTACTCACAGTAACAAAATAGCAATACATTTTATTAAATTTCATAGGCCTTACCCCCCAGTAGACCAACATGTGAACAAAATACTTGAAACTCATATGGGTTAACATAATCATTGGAGCATAAGGTATAAACAGTATTCTCATTACACCATAGAGATAATAGCAGCTGCATTTCGAAAATCTGACCTAAAATGACCATATGTTTGCTTAAAAAGAAAGCTGTGGTACCTATATATGTACAGTATAATTGGATAAAGAGAACTCTTTGCCCACATAAAATAAGCAAAATGATCAAAATTTGTAAATTATAGCTTATGATAGTAGTTCTAGTGGAGGAAAGATCTTGATGATAACACCATTGTCAATGAATGCTTGTTAATGTGGAATGCTTTCTCTCCATTACTGCAGAATTATCTAGAGGATAGAGATGATTGTTGATTAAAGTTTTTATATATAATTAAGATACTGGACCATTCCTGTGTGCATTTTTTTAATGTATTATTAGTATGTATATATATGTTTATGTTCTTAAAGGATATTATGTGTTCATCATACCTGTTACTGATTTTTTTGTCTTCTTTACTTTTTCTTTATTGGTAATTTACTGCCCAATGGTACAAATGATACTAATCTCATTGAGTAAATTTTACTAAATGAGAGGATGCTTGAATTAGCATAAAATCTGTCTTTTCATAGCCAGTGTGCTAAAGTATTTTGGTATGCTTGAATCCACTGTATTGTAGCAACATGTAAATATTGTGCTTCTTGTCATATAACTTGAATGCATTTCTTAAGTTTCAGAAAAATATGTATACTGTAATATGAGCAGGGCTTAATATTTAAGTTTCCTATAGATCAGTTTTATCTCATATTTAGAACATTTCTGTAAACTTTACTTTAATAATAGGTCAAAGCTTTAACTGACATTGTTAATATATTTGCTTAGGTTTTGGTCTTTCAGCTGTTCACCAATCATGAATGCATTTATCAAGGGTTTTAACCCTTTTTTCTGCCATCTGGTTACTGCACACAGTATATTTGTTTTTATTATTGAACTTGTGAAGCATATCATGAAATTTACAATGAATGATATGTTCTGTGATCCTAGACATACTGTTAAATATTTGCTTTTCATTTTTTTATTGTTCAGAAAACAATAAACATATAGGAAAAGAAAGAAGTACAGTTTGCCTGGGAAAACTTCAAACCTGAGTAACTGTTTTGCATACAGGTTCACAGGTTGATGTATAACTGCTGAAATATATTCACTTGAGAAAAATATATACCATTATCATGGGTACCAAACCAGTGTTGAATACATAGTGAGCTCTACTTTCCAAGTATCTTGGATGTTTGCAAAAATATTAGCTCACACACTCCAAAAGTGAAATAGTTAGATTTTTTCTGGTCCTTCGTAAATTTAAGACATGAAAAAATTATTTTATTTTTCAATTAAACTAAATTTTTTTTAGTGTTTGCCAGTTATAGCATTTAATGTGTTCCACTCTTGCATTTCATTAGTCAAATCACTGCCTTTATGACTTCAGATAATGGATATGAGCTCAGAATAAAGTAGAATGTCTCAAATTACACCAACTTTATCTGTGGTGAAGATTTCCTTACTACCTTACCTTTTCCATTAGGTATACAAAATGTCAATGATTACCAAACCAATTTTCAGAATTCTTTAGCACTGTATCATTAGGTCTTCAACACTTAAAGATGTAGGATTGTAAATAAAATGTTCCGCTTTCCTGTTACTGCAGAAACAGCTTACGTATTAACTAGACAGAGAGATAGCTATCACATACATTGTTTTCACTTTTTATGAAGTTCAGGAAACAAGGAGTTTTTTTATCAAAGGTGATTGTGAAATAAATTTTTAAGGAAATTTAGCTTATATCCGATTTTTTTTCAGGATGCTGTATTTAACATCCACAAAATGCTCTACATGTCTAAGGTCTGAAAGGATATATTGGGAAATATATTCTCAAATAAAGACCTTTGTGGTGTTAAGGTAAGCAAATAATGTAAAATTTACTACCTTTAATACCTTTTCATTTGCATTGTGGTGAATTAGATAGCATCATGAATAATGATGGTTGTAATGATTTGCAGCGATCAGTAGCTGTACAGTTTCTTTTCAGGGCATGATTCTTGAGTTTCATATTTATAGATAGAATTTAAAAGATTATGCAGAAAGTATATAGACTCAAAATATGTGATACAGTGTATTCAAGATTACCACGAACTTGGAGCATGAGTTTCCAGTGAATTATATTTGTAGATGTTTCTTTACAGCTGTAATTGTTTTATGTATATGTTAACATGTATTACAAACAAATAACATGTAATCCTTCATAAGGTATACAAAACTTGCAATATGTCCAGGCTACAAACTATGGCCCATGTATATTTTGAAATCCACAAATTACAATTTTTTGTTCTTCCTGTACTGTAAATAGTGATTTACCAGTACAAACTGTAATGGTATTGAAAAGTTTTTAACAAAAAAGTGTATCAGAAACTTTTCAAGATATCCTAATTTTTAGGCTGCAAAATACAACACTTAAGCTAAACTTTTTTGGTGAGAGTGTTACCAAAAGACAGTTTTATAGCTTATGAATGTTTCACATCATGATCAGATAACTTTAGAGACTATACTTTTATAAGTTCTTGTCTGTTATCTTTTAATGGTTTACCTGTTATTGCTGCAAGACAGCTCTTGTTAAGGTACACTTTATAGATGTTATTGCATTGTTAACTGAAGATTAAAGATTTCTCAGCAGAGGTGTAGCAGATGCCTTCAGATGACATAGTGCTGTGATAGGGTTCAAGCCCATATATTTTATCTGTCTATATCTCTGGCTTCCATTTCCCACAGGAACTCCCGTTGTGGGGGTGGCCATGGCAGAAGAGTCTCCACTTATCCTTGTCCTTACATTCGTCCCTCGCATACATCATTCCATGTATTCTTCACCCCTTTCTCCCCCCCATTACTCTTCCACTCTATTTCCCAATGTCACAGGTGGTCTTCCTCTTGCATCAACCCCTTTAATTATACTATCTTACACTTTCTTTGTAAACTCCTCGTCTTGCATTCTTTCCACATGCCAAAACCATTTTCATCCTCTGGGCCTTTCTTAAGTCCAGATGATTAATTTTATTACTTAAAAAAGAGTGTGATATACACAGCTGGTTCCACTAACAGTGTTAAATGATGTACAAAAGAATAGCAGGTTCTATCCAAATCTTAGTAACATTACTGATTATGTTTGAAATGGGATTTTATTTCCACACATAAAACACCCTTTTAATTTTCTCCTGCTTATTAAGTAAAAGAGAGACTAAATAAGCAGCTTTTGAGTATTGTTTTCCAAGAGTCAATTTGATGATACTGTACTCGGTTGAAAAAATACCTGGGAATTTCAGAGAAGAAAGTTTGAACTAACGTAATTTGGAGAAAGATACATCTCATTAGGAGTATTAGAAAGAAAATTTTGAGGTATATATTTATGCACAAAAGTAGTCTTAAAAGGTTAACTTCATGCTTGATAGCAAATTAGGAAAAGTGCAAGCATGTCTAGTGTGAGAATTTTAGTTGAAGTGTCTCTTAAAAGTCAACAGTCATCTGATGTGAATTTAAGAGTTTCTCTTAGGGAACTTGAAAGCTCTAAAGTTAGAGTTTTGACTTCAGTGATATATTTACAAGCATCATACGCAACGTACTTCCACCTAAAAGAGTCCACACACTCACCTGTCCTGTGCCAGTAACAAATGAATGGGTTGTTGACATGAGCCTAGATAAGCTTTGGATCTGGTGAATCTTCACATACACACACACATAAGCACACACAGTGACATAGATGGGTAAATAACAGGAGATAGAAAGGGATGATAATTTGCAACACCAGGACACTTATATGGGGCTTCATCAGCTTTGAGGTTGTGCCTCGCATGAGTTTCATATTTAGGTATTTTTGTATTATGACAAGAAATTGTATACTATAGATTGTGTAAATCAGAAACTGCTACTCTTTTGTCTTAAAACAGATAATGAATGTAGAACAGTGCCATTGTGTGATAATATCATGAGGCCAAAACATTGGAATAGTCCTAGGTACCGAAAATGAATTAGAAAAGAGGTTCTCTTTGTGGGTCATAGATAGGTCTCTAGTGTGAATCAGATAGTAGACTATGCTGGATTGTAAAGCAAATGTACAGGTGTGCTTTGGACCATAGAAGAACCAGTATGGCAGTCATTGACTTATCTGCCATGCAGGGTGTTGAAATTATTGTTCAGTATGACTATGATCTATTTGACAGTGTAGCAAGATCTGTGGACCAGTACAACACAGGGCCCATTGGTAATCATAGTAAATGTTTGTCATTATGAAGAGGAAAATGATTGTATTCACTTATGGTAAGACAGAATTCTGTTTAATTAAGTGAAAGGAAATTAGTTTTCTGATTTTTGATGACTCAAACTACCATATCAGTAGAAAAATATCTACTGAAATTGAAGGGAAATGTATTTAATCACACCCAAGGGATAATAGTGCCACATGTCATGTTGAGGTGCATGGGAAAGTGAGCTTGAACATTTAACTATTTGTACAATACAGAAAATTTTGCTTTCCTTGGATCCCTTATCTTTAATTTTATATACCATCAAGTAGCCTTTTATATCTTTGTATAACTACTGGCATTCACCTTGTCCTTTTTTAGTTTTGTCCAACCATCCACCACACTTTCACACCCTTGCTTAGCAGTTTCTTGTCATGGACTCGGATTTCCTTAGTACTGCTCTTGTGAAGAACAAATGGCAAATCACTTTAAATATAATCCAACTAATTTCAAATCTTTGTCACCCCTCCCTCTTTTCTTTTCCGTAGAGGACAAAGTTATGCCCATGAGCCTCTCATTGTAACTCAGCTCTTTTAATCCAGTTAACATATTACTTCTTCTCTTAACTCTCTTGGTTCTTTGTGCCTCATGGTAGCAGTGGTTAAGATAGAGTGCATGGGATAGTGAGGCCATGACCACCGGGCCAAGTGAGGTAAGTGCACATGACAACACTGCAGCATGTGGTGGCCAACGTTTTTTTAAAGTACTTCCTATTAAAGCTTTTAGTGTTGTGATGATAAGTAAACCTGACTGAAAATTGACAGCATAATGGAAGAACAAGAGGTTTTAGGGTTTTGTAGTGTAACATTACC
Organism: Panulirus argus; assembly: GCA_038088735.1. Lineage (NCBI taxonomy): Eukaryota > Metazoa > Arthropoda > Malacostraca > Decapoda > Palinuridae > Panulirus > Panulirus argus. Next base: position 6,646 of record JAYMFT010005122.1, on the reverse strand, counting down.
TCTAGGAACACTTAGAAGCCTTCAAGGATCTCCACTGATGGTAAACCAAGGGATTAGTTTTTGTAATATTAACATAATTTGCATTCCATGTATCTCTGTTGATTACTTACAGATTAAATGGCAGAATAGTATTTGTGAAAAGTCTAGATAGCTTTGCACTACTGTTAGCATTAGTTGTTGAATGATTTTGTGTATATGTAATATAGAGAATATCACGACTGTGGAGTAGGAATTGGAGTATTAAGTTCTACTGAACGAAAATTAGGTAGTCACTGGTAGTGAGGATTATCAATGTCGGGGAATATATTAGGGCTAATTAATGTTCAGGTAATTCAGTTGAGTTCATGAGAAAACCACCAAACCTTACCTAATAGTCGAAATTTGAATTTTTTCAAGTGTACTCCCTTCTTATTTAATAATTAATCCCACATTATCCCAGATACATATAACACTGTTTTTCTCTTTTAATATTGCTCAATAAATGTATTTTATATTGCAGTGGTAGTATAGTGTTTAATAGAGAATAAGGGAGGATTTTTCTAAAATGAATAATATGATGGTGGTGAGGGTTTGGGATGTTTTTTTAAGTAATAGCCTGAGAGAGAACATCTGTATATTGATATGAACAAAAGTGAATAGTAATAAGAATGCATATATCTTTGGAGGTGAAGGACAAATGTGTGGTTAATCAGTGTTAAAGTATATGAAACAAGAAATGAACAGAACTTAACAAAATTCTTGCTAACCAACTGATATTTACCTCATTTTTACATAAATCAAAAACATTTTACCAGCTGATATTTACCTCATTTTTACATAATACAAAAACATTTTTATGTAATACAAAAATTGTAATTCTTATGGTCACCATTTGTAAACTGCCTCATGGGATTAGTAAGTCCTTAATTTAAACAAATTGCCTCACAACAGCTTGTTAATAGTGCCCATAACATTTAGATTACTCCCAAATAATGGTAATATAACATTAAGATGAGGAGGTTTTCTGAGATTCTTTAGATTATTGATAAAGTTTTCATCTAAATTAACTTCACATTTTCCGAGATCTTCATAAACCTCACTACTATCACCCATGTGATATCATAGAATATAATGTAATGCTTCAAACCATTCTCTGCTACAATTATTGTCTAAATAATACAGTACCACTGTAAGACAAATTCACTTAATATCGAAAGCTATTGCTATTAGCACATTATAGCTAATGTACTACAGTATTGTTCTTCAGTGAATAAATATGTAGTTTAAAGGTACCCCAGAAATACTTTATTAAAGTTGAAAAATATAACAATGGACTCCTTATATGTTGCAGAAGTAGCTTAGAAGAGAACTGATAAGATGATATGACCTTAAGTATTATAATTGTACCACAATAGGAAACATAGTGGGTTGGGCTATGAAGGATAGCAGGTAGGGCTATGAAGCCTAGTTTTATGTGTGGCAAAGTTTGTGAAACATTTATATAAATCAGCAAAATATATGAGAACTTAATTTTTGATGTTATTTAAAAAAGAATTTGAGCTAATCCAACCTAGTTTTTGATGTTATGTAAAAACAAAAAATTTGTTCTTAGTCTAGTCCATCACTTTATTAGATATAGAATGAAATAAAGATAATTATGGAATCGCAGGATTAATTTTGCAGATTTAAGTATATATATGTCAGTTTATGAATACCATTAAACTAACTTTTGGGAATTATTTGATTTTGCATTGATAGTAAAATTAATTGAGACGAGCATAAGAGTCAGAATATGATTTGAAGCCTTACGTTTTACTCTGATAAGGGAAATTATGGAGTTACTGTAATTTATATAAAAGGTGAATCACTTCTAGAAACCAACATGATCTATCTAAACCATGCAATTTCCCGTTATTCCATATTTACCATATTGATATTGCTCCAAAATTTGACGTGGTCTGTTTTGAAAAGCAGTTGCTGGCCATTGCTTATGTTCGCTCAAATCCAATTTAAAGACAGAAACACAGCGCCAGGAAAATCAGGAAATGAGGGGTAATTGAATGTACGAGAACTAATATAATTATGCAGATCAACAGAATCCATGAAACTCCTACCTAACTTCCTCTTGCAAGCTACATTTACCTTGTATTTCAACATTATTGTTAGTATGGCAGAATTACTTTTGTGTGCTGGAAGACATCACATGGTTATGGTTGCAAACTGGATATGATGGAATCCACTTTTGTGGAAAGGAAAGCAAACAGCATGCAGCAATTACTTGGAAATGGAAACTATACCTCAGACATATTAAAGTTTTCATAAGAAAAGGAAATATAGGCTACTAGAGGAAGTTCGATGAGTTTTTCATAGCTTCTTTTTTATTTCATGAACTGTTATGCTGACTTTTACATTGAATAACCCTACATTTCCCTTGATCTTATCCTGCACAACTTTCAACTTATGTATTGTACTTGATTGTCTGTACTGAATCCTACCATTCCATAAGAATTTCAAGTAGGTTTTACAGTTGATAAGGTGGCGGGACTAAATGAACATTTCCTAAAGAAATGTGATTATTTTGTTCTCATGTTTACATCCAGTTGCTTGGATATGCTAGTGCTTTCACACAACATGTCATAATGAACACAACTGCTTTTTGCAAGCAGAGTTCATCAGACAGCAAAAGGAAGAAAACAGCAATATTAGTGATTAGACTGTGACCAAAAATTAAAGTAAATCTTGGCCCTGAAAGAAAGTAAGATGCAGTTTTTATAGGTTCTTTGCTTTCTACAAGTGTTTTGCCTACCATACGTTCATGAACCTTACATTTTCCTGTATCTTCATAGCCCTTCCTAATATCTTTAAGTCTGTTTGTATCTATGATGCTTGCTATCTCTGGGAACTCCCATCAAGGGGGTGGCCGTAACAAAAGTCTCCACTTATCCCTGTCCTTACATGCCTCCCTTGCATATGCTGGTCTGTGCATCCTTCCATTTCTCATCCTCTAGTACTCTTTCACTCTTATTTCCTCGTGTCATGGATGGTCATCCCAGTAAGATCTGTTTATTTTGTATGTTGAAAAATGTGGTTATATTGGAGATACAGTGGCATGGAGGGGTCACATATTAGCAAATATTTTGTAATTTTTCTTGGGCCAGGTTATAGCTGGACTTGTCAATTTTTCCCAAAGAAAAGTATTTGCAAACGTTGAGATTCTTAAGAATATCTTTTCTGATGTTTGAAAAGATGAATTTTAGCTTCATTAAAGAGTTGGAGAGTTCTTACCCATCACCATTTTTAAGTCCAGGAAAAGCGTTGATATAAAACATAGTAGTTGACTATAACTAAACCCTAACTAGGTTCTGTCTTTCCCCAAACCCTGTTCTCCCTCAACATAAACTGTAATAATGAAACATGAATTATTAAGAAGTTGACAGATCCAGTACAGCAATAACTTTGTATGCACACTGTAATACGATATGATACATTAGTGCCATTCTCAGCCTCTAGATGAAGCTTGGTGCAATTTCATTGATTCAGGTGATTCTTGCAAGTGTTCCATGTACTGGGTCTTCATAGCATTACACACACACTTATTACTGTAAGATAAAGAGTATGCTCCAAATCATGCCTGCCACTTTATATTATTTTTTACATTAAATAGTGTTAAGAGTCCATTATTGTGTTCTCCCTTCACTAGCCTTTCTCTTTAATGCTTTTAACCTATCTACAATATTTATCCAGTAAAAATTTGTGTCAAATTTTTATTTTACCTGTGTACATGTGTTTATTTTACTGCTATTAGTAAAGGTGTAATCCCAGTTATGCTTTGATAAAATTGGACTGAAAGGCTGTCCTGTTAACATAGAATTGCTAATCAAACTCTCATCATTTGAGGACATACCCTTGGTAAAATATATCAAAAATGCAGAGTAATTTTTACTCATTATTTCTCATCTTACAAGAATGATTGACTTATATGTGGGCAAAGCATTAATGATATGGAAAAAACACCGAGTTAAATCATAAGTGTAAATATTAACAAAGCTTGTGAAAACCTTACCCACTTTTTTATTGGGGCAAAGTTTACCTTATTTTCAATTGTCATTGTTATGGTTTCTTTCACTGTTAGACCTGGTATGGACCATTGCTTTCTTGTGTGTATTAGAAATAGGTGTTCAGATTGTTTTCCTCTGAAAGCTAATGAGCACTTTGATAAGTGGGCAGAGCATTGAGGATGAGGGAAAATAAGGATATAATGTAAATAAAACTCCTTTATTGAATGTCAACAGAACTTATTAAAACCTCACTTAACTCAGAGTGAAAGTAATATTTTTGATATTTTCAATTCTTTTGTGGAAAAATATCAATTTTTCTTCTTTCGTAGACTTGGGAGATCAGTGTATGCTCATTTGTGCTTTAAGAATATAACTTAGATTTCTGAAATGAAAGTTGATTCTTTGTAAATAAGATAGCTAACAACAATAAACAGAAATAATATTGTATAAAAGATACCTTAAACTATTAATTGTATTTTTTTTAAATCATAATATAGTGAAAACTTTTCAAGCTTTTTGGGATTCAAATTTTGGTTTTCAACCATAAGGTTTTGTAATTTTACTTTGGAATACTGGAAATCCCTGACTTATGAACATCTGACATACGAACAAACCCAAAAGTCTTGATTTCTTGTTCAACATGCACACAATCACCCATAGTTATGAACTGCAGAACTACTTAATTTTCATTACATCATTAAATGCTGCTTCATGCAATGTTTTATTAACTGTATGTATGCAAGAATATATATTTTATATTATTACACATAGGTATAGGTATTTACTTTTATGTGAATTATGATTTCTTAATATTTTCTGAATTGTGAAATTGGACTTATGAACAGGATTCAGGAATGTAAACTGTTCATAAGTTGAGGATTCCCACTAATGAAATGTTTATTTCATAATTATTTGATATTCATAATTATTTACTTTTCATCGGTACAAGGAAACAGTATAGAATGAATAATTTAGGTTATTGTTTTAGGTTAAAAAGTCCCTCATGATATTTGAATTGTTGTTATCACTGAATTAGGTTCTAGGGTTTGAATGTTGTTTTAGAATATAGACCGAGTTCTGTAATTAAACTTTGAAATGTGTACATGCTAATATGTTATATTTACTCTGTAAATACTAACTAGTTGTATGCCTTAGCAAGCATTAAAGAATATTTTAGATCATTCTCTAAGGTAAGGAAGCCTTTAATTGCATTATTTTCCAATCTTGAAACAGTTTTTAGCATGAAAAACAGTAAAGTGTGCCATTTTCCATTTTTCTTAAAAAGATTTTCTTTAAAATCTTTGTATAGATCGTGTTTTTCTAGGTTTTTTTAGTTTTGTTTTAGGGCCATTAAGTTCTGGAAGCTTTGAAAGGATGACGTTTGATATATTTCATATATATCAGGCATTCATGATTATTAGCTATATGTCAGCCATAGGAAGCATTATAGAATATCCCAGGTTATTATAGAAGATAAGAAATCTTTATAGTATATTCCGTTTCTGATTTGAAAAATATCATGAATGATTTTTTTTTCCATTTTCTTTGAAAAATGAATAGAATTGCTTTAAAATCTGTTTTGTAATTTTCTTACTGAATAAGATTATGGGGATTAAATATTGTTTGGAACCATTAAGCTTTATAATTAAACATTTGAAATAATTACATGGTCTATAATTATATACTTCTTGCAATTATTTTTATTGTTAGTTATTAGCTATCTGTTGGTCCTGGGAAGCTTTTACATTATTACTTGAGATAAAGAAGCCTTTCATTGTTACATTTCACATTTGAAACAGAAAGTATTTTAGCTGAAAAGTATACTGAACTGTTACCTGTATTTTTTTAAATTTCTCTTAGAATGATTCATTTCATTTATAATCTCAGTACAAGTTATATTCTTCATGCATTGTGAACATTCTTGTGGCTTCTTTCCTGTATGAAGAGCCATGTGTCCCACTAAATTACTCTTCTGTGAGAAGGTCTTTTGGCACTGGATATTCATGTGGCTTTTCTTCTGTATGAATTGTCATGTGCTGCACTAAAGTGCTCCTCTGGGAGAAAGTCTTTTGGCAGTGAGAACATTCATGTAGCTTCTCTCCTGTATGAATATTCATGTATTGCACTAAATAACTCCTCTTGGAGAAAGTCTTATTGCACAATGAACATTCATGTGGCTTCACTCCAGAATGAATAGCCATGTGCTGTAATAAATAACTTCTTTTCAGAGAAGGCATTTTAGCATTGTGAACATTCAAGTGGCTTTTCCCCTGAAAGAATAGTCATGTGCTTCATTAAATTATTCTTCCAGGAAGAGTACTTTGGGCATTGTGAACACTCATATGGTTTCTCTCCTGTATGAATAATGTGTTGCATTAATGTACTCCTTTGGGAGAGGGCCTTTTGACACACTGAACATTCATGTGGCCTTTCTCTTGTATGAAGTCATTTGTTGCACCGACTCTTCAGGGAGGTGTTTGAGTGTGATCATTCATGTGGCCTTTCTCCTGTATGAAGCCATGTGCTGCACTAAGTGACTTTTCAGAGAGGTTTTTTGACTGTGAACATTCATGTGACTTCTCTCATATATATATATATATATATATATT
>JAYMFT010005121.1:0-32044 GCA_038088735.1 Panulirus argus | reverse complement strand
TGCGCAAAGACGATATATATATATATATATATATATATATATATATATATATATATATATATATATATCGTTTGAGGCACACTAAGGCGGGTTGCTGGTGCTCACACCGTTAGAAAATGTCTTCTGTGTTGACCAATGTGGCCTAGGAAACAAGGAAATAACATGCGCTTCCGTCAGAAGCAGGGGAGGGTATGTTACATGAATGAGTCAGTAAAATGTTTCGTGGGGAATCGTGTGGCGCCTCAGTAAGCAGAGGAAGAAAGGTGGTGTTCTAAATCCAGGTAATGTCAGCGAACCCAGGAGCCAACGGTCGAGAAAGGCAAGCACTGCAGGAGGGCATGGGAGACGGGGGTGTTTGTGTATGTATACCCCGGCAGGCGAGGAGCCCAGCGGAGGCTGAGGCGAGGAGGCTGACGTGCAGGAGGTCATGGGGAGGCAGACGGCGAGCGAGCGCCACCAAGCCACCGGGGGCGTGTATGTGATCCTGTTGCGGCGTCACCCGATGATGCGCCTCGCCTCCGTCTCCTAAATCCTGACACAAGACGTTGTTATCTCCGGCAACGAGGCCTCCCCCCCCCTCCCCCAACCCCCTTTACCAGAGCAGCACCCCCCCCCCCCAACCTCGCTGCCCAGCATTTAATGGCATGCAAACGCTCAAGCCTCCGTCAGGTCTGCTCCAGGAGGGTCTCCCTGAATGCCCCGCTAATGCCTGGCTGCTGGCCTGCCATTATGAGCGTCCTCCAGCAGCCCCTCACCCCGCCATACCATCCTCCGCCACACTACTGCTCCACATCCTTCCCCCAATACAACTCCTGCCCATCTGTGTACAATGGTGGCTCTCGGACTCCAGCTCCCACCCCAGCCTTCCCCAGCTGCATCCCCCTCCCTCCCCCCCTCCCTGGATTCTCGTGCCGAGGGAGGGGAGCGATTCCCCCAGCCTTCCCCCAATAATCCTACATCCCCCCACCCGGGATCACGCCGAGGAAACTGGGGAGAGGAACGGTTCCCCAGAATTCCCGAGGTTCTTCTCGTGGCAAAGGCGATAGGGGGGTAAGGGGACGTGAACCCCAGCCTTCCCCAGCACCTAAAGGAAGGGAGAGGGGCGCTTTCCCCCAGGCTCCCTTAGCACCCCCAGCGTTCACATGCTAGAGGTGGCGCAGGGGGAGGGGAGCGGTCATTTTTAGTCTCCCCCAGCATCTCTGGGGCTTTTGTGGTAGGGGGGAGCAGGGGGAGACGTTCGGTTCCCCTGGCTTCCTAGGGCCCTTAGGGCTTTCGCGCCAGGGGAAGGGGCACGGCTGCAAGCCTTCCCCAAGTACCCCTGAGGCACTCGTGCCGGGGATCGGGGGTGGAGAGATGCGGCTCCCCAGCGTTCTCCGAGGTTCCAGTGCTGAGGGGACGGAGGAGGGGCGCGGCCCTTAGTGTTGGCAGAAAATGAGAAATATAGAAAGAACTGGGAGACGGACATACGATGTTTCAACACAGATCACAACACGTGGACGTGCCCCGTGCCATCCACGGTAAAATGCTCAGTCCCACAGGGAACGGTACTTGCTTGCACCCCTTCCGTTCCCCGTTATTCTATCGGAACAAGGAAAAGTATGATAAACATCTCGGTACAGGGCGTTGAAAGGCTGCAAAGAGACGTAGATGAAGTCTTCCACTGGGACACCGAGAACAATATTCATTTCAGTGGGGATAAGTTTCAACTCCGCCGCTATGGGGAAAATGAGGAAGTCTTAAAAAGAACAGACAGCTAGAAGGACACAGACGCCATCATAAACCAAATGAATAACGTGAGAGACCTCCGAGCAATGTGGTCGTCCGACCTTAACCTGCGGCAAACACATCGAAACAAGAGTTGCCCCCTTCAGAGGGATGGTGGGATGGATCCTGCAGACTTTCAAGTTATGGGAAGAAAACCCAATGATGATACTTTTCAAGACACTAACTCTCTCACGAACAGAATATTAATGTGTTCTAACATCACCCTAAAACGCAGGCGAAACTGCAGAACTAGAAACTGCTCAGAGATCTTTCACGGCCCAAATAAACATGGCAAAGCAACCAAATCATTGGGAAAGGTTCATATCTTTGAGGCTGTACACCCAGGAGCGCAGACGGGAGGCGAATACCATCATCTCTATACCTGGAAATTCCGAGAAGGTACGGTCCTCCACTTACACTCGGAAATAACATCCTACTGGCATGACAGGCATGGGAGATTGTAAAATGTAAAATACTAACCGTGAAATTCAAAGGTGCCATATGCACAAAAAAAGGTGAGAACATCTTAAACATCCTCGGCCCAAGACTCTTCAACATCTTGCCTGCTATCATCAGAACCAGCATGGGATGCACTGTGAAGTTCACCAGGGCCCCGGACGAAGGATTGACACAGTGTACCAGACCAGCCAGGCTTGTGGGGGCTCCATGGGCCTGAGGAATGCGAGCTTCCAACACTCTTGGTCGACCAACGAGCCAACCCAGCAGCCTGGGGGCCCACCTAGGACTGTGGGGGGTTGAAGACCCCACGGAAACTACACCAGGTATACACACTCCGGGCTCCCGTGCCAGCGGGGTTAGGTAAAGGGGCAAGAAAGAGAACGGGTGGGTAGCAGTGAGCTGGGGAACAGAACCGTAATAAAAATACCCACCCCAGCTGCCGTGTCATAAAGCTCTGAAGTCAGTGTTTCATTTTGGAAATGGCTCCAGTGAAAAAATAAAAAAATCCTCTTTACCAAAAAATATTTAGTTTTAATGTGGCTTTACACACCAGTGGTACCCTCGCACCGTCTCCCTAGAACCGTGGGGTCAACCTTCCATAACCTGTGAGGTTGAGCAGGACGATCCAGCAGGTAGAGTGCGAGGCGATGCCCACCGCCGATGCCTCTCACGCAACCATCAAATCGTAAACATCTACTAATAAAAGGAGATCAGCCGGGGGGAACCAGGCGGCCGTTCAGGGTGCACCATCACGACTGCAGCCAGGAACGTTTTTACGTTCACTTCATTTCCTAAAATTTCCCCGGAGACGACCCCTTCAGAGTGCGGCCGGGTGCAGGAGCCGTGTTCAAGGCGCTGATAACTTCATTTTCAGCGGGACGGAGTCCTTAGGGAGCACCCAGATAACGCCAGCCGCCCCCGTATTGCGGCCACCAGCACCACCTCGCCTCGCCTCCCCCGCTCCTCCTACAGCCTCACCAGCACCACCTCACCTCCACCACCCTTGCTCAACACCCAGGGCTGGGAACAACACCCAGGGCTGGAACATCACCCAGGGCTGGGACAACAACTAGGGTTGGAACAGCAACTAATGCTGGAACAAACACAGATGACACACAGACAATAAACAGTAATCGACAGGAAAGCTGTGTCAGCCGTGACACGTCAAACAGTAGGTCAACAGGAGAGGTGTGTCAGCCGTGACGTCAGACCAGGAGGTGTACCTCCTGAGCCGTCAGCTGTGACCAGAGGTTTACCATCTGGCAACAGGCGTTTGTAAACATCTAAAAGTTAACGAGCTGTTCCACTGTCCTTGCTGGTGTACACAGAGGGAGGGCCGCTGCTCTGTCTGTGAGGACACAGACAGAAAGGCTCTTCCACTCTGAGTGGGCGTTGAGAAAAGAGAGGGCTGCTGCTCTGTCTGTGAGGACACAGACAGAAAGGCTGTTCCACTCTGTGTGGGCGTTGAGAAAAGGGAGGTCACTGTGACTCCACAGAGAGGGAAGGGGCGCTGCTGATCTCCCTCTCTAGCCCTCCTGCAGCCAGGACTGGACGAATCCATTCGACCAGGCGAATGAGTCATTGCATCACAGAGGCTGTGGTGTACCCAGAGAGTCAGGCCGGTGTACACCTGCAGTCCGTGGCCGGAGAGACGTACGTGGTGAGAGTCTTCCGTCCGTGATGAGGACACCCCGGCTCCTGCCGCATCACCTGGTAATACAATCCACGCCCTTTTAACCCCTGCACGGACCTCCCCCTCCCCCCAGACCCCCAGACCCTGCACGGACCTCCCTTCCCCAGACCCCCAGACCCTGCACGGACCTCCCCTCTCAAAGCCACTGATGAGGACCTCATTCTCCTTGCCTCTCTGTCATGAGAGTCAAGGGCCTGATGCGTGACAGTGTGGATACCACAGCTCTGACAACAGCCTGGCACCTGCCTCACCACGGGGTGGCCCGTAGCGTGTAACTTAGGAAGTCCAAACTCTCCTCACTTGTTCCAAAGATTTCCTTCGGTTTGTTTATAAACATCAAATCAAAAATGCATCATCACTAATACTCTGGTGGTGCAGGGGGAGCGGCCAGGAGGGCACCATCTTGCAAGGGGTGGGGGCCAAGGGGGGGGGGAATGGGGCACCAGCACCTCACTCTCCGTGACCGCGAGCGGCAGTGAACGACAGAGTGACCCGCTGATCAATAAGCAATGACTAGGGGAGAGGTGAGGGGGGGCACTTCCCCCAAGGAAACGACCCATAAAAGTCTTGCTCTGATAGGTTGAACCCCCGAGTCCGGGGAACCACTATACTGGCAGGTGGTGGTGCCTCCCTCCCCTCCCTCACAACCCGTCCAGGTGGTGGTGACCCCCCCCCCTAGCGGTCCAGGTGGCGCAGCAGGTGGTGGTACACCCCCCCCCCTCCCCAGCGGTCCAGATGTGCTCCTCACTATTCACTCCAGCTCCCATACACAAACCTCCGGCCATCAGCTATCCACCAGTACCCCATCACATCCTCCACCGTACCCATCGCCCGCAAGGATGACCATCATCCTCCACATTCCCATCGCTTACTATCACTCTCACCACAAACCAAAAGCCCCATCACCATGTGCACAACTAACTCTCCTCCCTCAACACCTGCCAACCACTCCACTCGTCAAAGGCCCCATCACCCATCAACACTTCCTGCAGGCACCCATCAACACTCCATGCCCCATCAACACACTGCATCAGCATCCCATCACCTGCCAGCCAGGATTCCTCACCGCGAGAGTAACCGAAAACTGAATTTAAACCCCACCCATGTGTTGCCATGGCGGAGGCCTTGCTGTACATTTAACTCAAGCTAAACAAACACTTTAGTAATATCAACAACGAGGCAATAAGCCACTTCGGGGCCGACAGCATAATGCGCTCGTCCGCCGACTTCCTTTTAACGATATGGATCAGTTGCTACAGTACGAAAAGGCATTTCCATTCATCCTTTTATACACGGGCGCACAACACTGTGATACTGGCGTTGAGCCGGAGGGAGAGGTGGTGGGTCGGTGCGTGAGAAGGCAGTAGACGTCTCCCTATTACACACCCATCAGTAGACTGGGACACCCATGTCCCCCCCTCCAACCCATCATCATCCCACCCATCAGTATCCTGGGACACCCATGTGTGTCCCCCCCCCCCATCATCCCACCCATCAGCAGGATGGGGCATCAGAAAGCCCAGGCTCTGAGGGCCCCGAGGGGGGAGGAGGGGAGAGGGGGGGGGGTGGACACCACCAGTGTGTCCGCGTCACCAGGTAATGTGTCCAGTTAGCTTGCATAATGACCACAATCTATCTAATGCAGGCAAGTAATTCGCGCCTCTGACGGATGGATATTGTTCCACTTCCGCGGCCCCCCCCCCCCTCCCCTTTTTTTTTTTTTTGATGGCCGCTCGTTGCACACCTTTGCAACGGGTTTCATCACGTGACGTGTTGCCCATCTGCAACACTGGGACACACTCGATGAAGCTTAGTCATGTTTTAGCCGTCAGTAGTGTTGCATAATTGTCCTCTCCCTGTGTCCCTGTATGTGTGTGTGTGTGTGTGTTTGTGTGTGTGTGTTTATCCTGCAGGATGAGAGTGGTACAGTTTGCCAGGCCTCCTCCTGCAGGTGTGATGGGAGCAGCGTCTTCCTCCTCCTAGTGGTAGGGGGCGCCAGGCACCACCCTGGCCGACGGACACACTGCCCTCCACCAAGTTATCTTTTCTTCCCGTTATCAGCCAACTATCAGGATAACATGTATACTTCTCCAGTAGGAGTTTTGATTGGTAGAATATACTTTGTGTGTTCGAGAGCGTTGCAAGAGGCTGGTCCAGTGTTGGAGTGTGTTGTACGAGGCTGGTCCACTATTGGAGTGTGTTGTACGTGGTTGGTCTAGTGTTGGAGTGTGTTGTACGAGGCTGGTCCACTGTTGGAATGTGTTGTACGTGGTTGGTCTAGTGTTGGAGTGTGTTGTACGAGGCTGGTCCAGTGCTGGAGTATTACTGACCATGGCAAGGCTCCCCGTGGCATAACCATCACGGACACGAATCGCATGGCGGTACAAGGACTGGCTGACCACCACAGTCTCTATTGCGTCATGCACGTAACGTGGCCCGACACGTACCATGGGGCCGAGGAGTTTACGACCTCCAGGACGACCGGTCACCACCCGACCACCTGACTCTCGTAATCGTGTGTCCTGTGTTTCAGAATCTATCCAGCCGCAGGGCGGTGTGTGTGTGTGTGTGTGTTAGCTGGCTGTCCACACTTTCCTATAAAATTTCCAAGGCAGTATCTTCCTCTCCCCTCAGTACTAGCGCGGCAAGTAATTCCTCGTTTCTTCCCTGTCCGCAGTTGAGCCGGAGGGAGAGGTGGGCGGGGAGGAGCGGCCCTCCTTGCTTTGCTCGCTATGGGCAATCAGGCCCCCTGTAATCTGGCTTTCCCATGTATTCCCACGTGACCTGCGTGGTCTCCGTATTTCCCATATAGCGTGGGTAGCTGACCCAACCTGTAATGCGCCTGTATCTGTACTGAATACATGGGGCCGCTCAGCCCTGTCCCCTGTAGCTTGCCTCGTACACACCTTGTGTGTGTGCTGCTCTATACAGGGCGTCAGTACTGTCTTGCCCAGGCCACAGCAAGTGGGGCGGTAAATAAACAACTGATATGCCGGTTGGCAGAGGGCCTCCATGGTGCCCCTCCTCGCCCACTGTCTCTCCCAACACCCACCACAACGTTCACGCCCTAAATCTTCACCCAGGCACTCAAGTGTGACTCTTGGACAAGCACCCCCAACTATCGCCCCCCCACCCCCACCCACTGTGACTCCCTACCACCCAACTCACCCTACCTGGGCCTCAATGTGGGCGCCCCTCCCTCTCCCCTAACCGTCCACTCCCACTCACCCCTCATTCACCTAATACTCCCCACTCCCCAGGAAGAGCTTGGTGGTGGTGGGAGGTGGGAGGACGAAGGAAGACCAGTCGACACGGCCAAGCCTCTCATGAACCTCAGCTTCCTCGTTAAATATTTGAACACACACACAAAAAAATTTCTTCTTATCCTCTGGAAATCTTGCCTGCTTCTTTTCATGGTAATTCTTGTGCAAGATAAAACGCGATTAAATATTAACAATCGGTTAATGTAAAGCCGGAGCGGGAGGGCATCGCCCCAGGCCACCTCCAGCAGTCTCAAGACCGGGTCGCACGGCCGCCACTCCTCCTCCTCCTCCTCCTGCTGGTGGCGCTTGCTTCCCTTCTCACTCGGCCCGTGCCGCGCGTCCAGGTGGGCCGCCAGGAACAGCCTCATGGAACAACGGAGCGTGTGATGGGGACCCTCTGGTGGGACATGGGCCGTCTGGTGGGGCCGTGGACCGTCTGATGGGGACATAGGCCGTCTGATGGCACCATGGGCGCCGTCTGGTGGGGAGGTGGACCGTTTGAAGGGGCCTTGGACCGTCTGATGGGGGTATGGACCATCTGATGACCCCATGGGTCATCTTATGGGGCCTTGGGCCGTCTGATGGAGACATGGGCCGTCTAAATAGGGCCATGAAACGTCTAATGAGGCCATGGACCGTCTGATGGGGCCAGGGGCTGTCTACTGAGGCCATGGGCTGTCTACTGGGGCCATGCACCATCTGAGGAGACCATGGGCTGTCTGGTAGGGCCACAGGCTGTCTTATGGGGAGAAGAACCGTCTGATGGGGCCAAGAAAGCTTCTCTACCACCACGCCTCGTTCTTCGACCACGCTGGTGTGTTGGCCCTGTGTTCAGTCAGGCTGTTGGAGCCCGCTGCCGGCAGGCGTAAGTAAGTAACCGCTACGCCACGTCCCTTTGCGAGTGTGGCGCTCTGTGGGTGGGTACTTGTTGACGACCGTCCGCACGTTCCTCCAGTGAACAGTCCACAAACTTCCTAATGGCTTCTGGCAAAGCGCCCAGCAACGTCGGCCAGGCTCGGGGGTGGGCCCGTATAGCGCTTCCCGTCACTGCACTTTTCGATTTCAGCGTCGACATCTTTATGGGCTTTCCCCGTCTCCCTGTCTCGCGTGAAGACGGGGAATCACGACTTGCTGGGTTTCTTCGGTGCAAATCATCTCCAGGGACGGGAGACGGGGGACAGAGACGGGGGACAGGGGGACAGAGACAGGGGACAGGGACAGGGGACAAGGGACGGGAATGGGGAAAGGTGACGGGGACGGGGGACGGGGACAGGGGACAGGGACTGGGACAGGGGACAGGGACAGGGGATAAGGACGGGGGGACAGGAACAGGGGACGGGGATAGGGGACGGGGGAACGGGGGGGAGGGGGAGAGACGGGGACGGGGACGGTTTGCTGTTATAAGCGTCGGGGCTGGAAACCCTCCTCTCTTGCATTCCCATTTTCTAAAAGCAGGAACAGACGAAGGAGCCAAGCGAGGATTCATTCCCCCCCCCCTCCTCCAAACCTCTGTTACTGACGCTCCCACCATAAAGGGGGAAACACAAGTATACAAAATAAGCAAAATGATATAGAAAAGTCCTACTGTGTCCCATCTGTGTTGCAGAGAGTCCCGTCTGTGCCGACAATCCTCAACTCAACCGTTCGCATCCTTCAGAGCGCGACTGTGGCGGATGAGAAAGATCCTTTACTAACTCTACTCCTCCCAGCGCGAGAGTTAGTTCGTGTAAGTTACTCATCCTAACACAACACACACACACACACACATTTATATATATAAAGAGGTGATCTTGGAGATGGGCTGCGGGCCCTGTTTCAGAGACAAGTTGAGGGCCCCTTATAATCAGTGCACAGATCACTTGGAACAGGAGATTCAAGCCATGAGGTAAGCTGGAGGGCCCCGTGTATCCGAACACATACAATACAGACGCAGTTCACAAGGCAGATTACATAACAAGTACGGTACAGTTCGGAAATGAGGGTCATTGGTTTGGGTCCGGATACAAGAGTGGGACGTCTCAAGTACGTCAGGCGTTAATGAAATATTTACAGAGTTCATGTAACCTTTGACCTGAAGACCTGAAGTCACTGATACAGGGGTACTGTATTATGTAATGCAGTAGCGTGCGTCTGTATGGTACATTACATAACATACACCCAGCTGTGTCTAATCTAGGATCACGTTCAGGCAACTAGGTATCTCTGTACCCATCTGTACCCTTAAGGCAACTAGGTATATCTGTACCCAACTGTACCCTACTGTAGGAATATCTCAAATGTCTAGCTATAATCTCGTGCATTTCCACAGGGGGCGTATTGTGGCACAGGACCCGTGATTATATAGGATGCCACCTGGTGCCTGAGCACCCCTGAGCAGATGTAATTCTTGAGAGCCGTCACGAGCCAGTATAGACTTTAACGCCAGGCCTGCTGGGCACAGGTAGGGGTCTACATCTGGCTTATCCCAGGCCTGCTGGGCGGGAAGCGTTACCAACCCGAGGGTGATGGACGGAACCCAGACACGATGGGGTCCAGAGGAAGTGTAGGTCAAGTCTCATGCCTTTTGACGTGGTAAAGCTGACTATATGTGTGTGTGGTTGACGGGAGAGGTGTCTGTCACCTGCTCTGGGATCATAAGAGAATCAGGCCACATCAGGCCATAGTATGAGGAGTCGTTGGTGAGGTAATCCAATGCCGTGTGGGTGCCCCACTCACTCATACTGTGTTGCGTCGCCCAGTTGTTGAGACGTGTACACGGGTGGTTGGGATACATCCACCTCCTGTCTTATGTGTGGCACAGACACACAGACGAAGGAGCTTTCCGTTCACATGTAAGGCCCCGTCGGCAAATAACCAGTTAACACGTTAGGGGTTGGTAATGTAACCCAACTGCAAGGGTTTCAAATAACATGCTCCTGAAAAACGAACTGACGAACACAGCAAATGTGGCTGAGTTGTTTGTCTTTTCTTGAACGTCCGCACAATCCAGCCTACCATCTTTCCTGAGGGAGGAGACGTTTCTCTGATATGTTCACGGAGAAGGAGAGGTCACCAGACATTACAAATGTAACTCAAATCATTATCCCGAGATACGTATGTTGGTGTTCCTTTCTCTACGGCATTCTCTAAGCTCTTCGTTTCCTTCAGTTCGCCCATAACGAAACAGATGAAACGCGTCCCCAACAGAGCGCCTGAGATCACCGATGGCCCGGCCGAAGACTTCAATGTCTTATAATGATACGTCCCTAATTACTCTGGGATCATCAGCAACGATCATCTGAGGCTGGTTCAGGTCTGCGTCTGTCAGGGAAGGACATGTGGAGGTACAAGTACGTACAGATAGACAGGTCCTGCGGGAAGGGCGCTGCCAACGGTTGGGACAGACGCAGGACGCTGCCCCCATCAACAACACAGCCTCGTGATCCGTTTGCTAAAAAAAAAGTTGTTGACCCATTTCCGAACTCCCGTTCCCCCCTTAGGCTCGTCATGGACCAGCGGACCGTGTGATGGGTCCATGGTCCGTGTTATAAGGCCCATGGACCGTGCTGGGAGGGTGTGGCTCTGCCACCAGTACCACAGCAGTGGAAGACTGTTCTGGTGGTGGTGTTGACGTGTTCTCCAGCACCAGAGGGCGGCGGGAGACGACACTGGTGGTCGTGGTGTCGTCCCTGTGACACTACCACAGCCACAGCACCTACTGCCCTACCCATACCACCACAGCCACAGCTAAGCCTTGCCGGGAGCGTCCACAGCAGGTGAACCTCGGGACTAGGGCCACATGAGCGTGTTTACAATACACGGGTCACACTAAACGTGGGATGCACCCGTGGGGAAGAGATGCTGAGGATGTGACCCGAGGTCAACACCCGTCCTGGGGTCAGGGGTCAGCATGGGGGGCCTGCTGACCGGGGCCTTCCAGCACACTGCCTGCCACCACAGCAAAAGGCTGCACCACCCACCACACAGCCCGGCACCACAGCAGGGCTGCACCTCCCACCACAGAGCCATACACTCCCGGGGTTTGTGGCCTCCCTTCCTGATAACGTTATCGTGCCAGCGGATTTACAACATCTGAATCTAATGTGGGCTATCAGTAACCCCGAGGCGGCCTCCAGCTTCATCAGTGCTGGTGGCACTGTGGATGGCACTGCCAGGGTGTGCTGTGATGGTGGCATTGTGGATGACACTGCCAGGGTGTGCAGTGATGGTGACACTGTGGATGGCACTGACAGGGTGTGCAGTGATGGTGGCACTGTGGATGGCACTGCCAGGGTGTGCAGTGATGGTGGTACTGTGGATGGCACTGCCAGAGTTTGTAGTGATGGTGGCATTGTGGATGGCACTGCCAGGGTGTGCAGTGATGGTGGCACTGTGGATGGCACTGCCAGGGTAGACAGTGCTTGTGGCACTATGGATGGCACTACCAGGGTGGGCACCCCTCACCAGGGAAAAGAAGATTATCTTGTAATTAATTAGCAGAGTAATTATCACCCCTTGAGCACGGCTCAGCCCTGTGGTGTGACCCTCACCCCAGAGGAGCCCTCAGCTTGAAGGCCCCGTGCCAGACCATGCAAAACATTAATACAACACACGTGCATTCCCCCATATGGCACCTCCATCGGTGGCGGGAGCAATACTGCTCTAAAAGCTTATGTAAAGTGGTTGGTGTGGCGGCCCCAGGGGGCGGGGCAGGGCGGGGCGGGGCGGGGTGAAGCGAGGCGGGGTGAGAGCAGTACCACCAGTCCAGCCCCCCCCAGGGGAGGCCACACAACAGCCTGGGGTCCGTCACTCGACACTCCCTCCAACCCAGCACTATCAATATGCAGACTCAAGCCTCACAGGATCCTACTGACACCAGCTACTGACAAAGTAACACCAACCATGATCTCTGCCGGAGGATAATGATGTCCTCCTCTTGCCTCACTTCACAGAAATGGATCCTTCTCGCCCTCAGCTGTCAGTATGGCACTTTCTGTCCGCATTCCCCACCATGTTTCCACTACCCCCCAACCCCCCCACCCAACCCACCCATCCTTTACTACCATAGGCAATCGTAGTGACTGAACTCGTTCGTTACAGAAGGGGCGGCAGGACACTTATATATTAATACCTTAATACGCCGGCAAGTCACGACGGGGTTTTATGAATGTCGTGACCTTTGCAGAGAAGCCGTCCGGGCTGATTAACAACCCCTCTCGGGTAGCCTTCCAGACTGAGTCACAACCTCCCCCCCGGAGGTGCCTTCCAGACGGAGCCACAAGCCAATCAGGCTAAATACACTAGTAAAATTCGACTAACAACACTCTCTATAATCAATAAGGGTTTAATACAAGAGGGGAACTGGTCTGGAATGAGTCCCTGAGTCATACATTAGATTCTAAAGCAGATAACAACGCAGTACTCCGTGCGACACTGCCTGACCTCTGTCTGACCCCACACAGGCAAAGATGACCGCTTAACTCCTCTCTCTCTCTCTGGGGACCCCAGAGGCCAAAGTCACCCCCACAATCCTTCACCACAAATGAATTTCCCGTAAGGACGACTCTGTGCTCTTATAACTCTTAGAAACGACCTCACCGTCAATACTGTTTCCCATGCAGGTGTGAGGAGGAACCCCCCCCCACTCCATGTGTGTGGTGGTCGCCCGTCGTCACCGGAGTTACGGTGTGGCACCAACGCACAGTGTGTGTGCGTGTGTGTGTGTGTGTGTGTGTATAGAGCATGAGTGACCGTGACCCCTGACCTACCAAGCTATCTAACCAGGGGCGTCCCCCAACCCACTCCTCCGTCTCTACGAGAACCACCGTCTTCAAGGTTGGCCAGAGGCCATCAATTAACGGCGTCGGGCCAGGGCGCTAGACTAACCCTCTACGTACATACATACATACATACATGCATGCATACATACATATATACATACATACACAAAATTCCAAGTTTGGACGACGGGCAGAAGAGAGGGGGGACAGCTCCAGGTGAGGGAAGGAGGACCATCGTGTACACTGTCTGGCGACCTGTCGCCGCCTTGCAACCTCCTCCCGTCCATCCACCCACCACACAACACGCCCCCCGGGAGGAGACAACACCTGTGTGTCCCGGCCAGCACAGGAGGTGCTCCCTCCCTCAACCCCGGTCCTATGGCAACCTGTGCTGCACTGGTGGGCTAGTGGGTGACCCACTGCCCAGACCACGCCACTAGGGTCAGCCCTCCCCACGCCCCGACTGGCAGCCCAGCCCAAGCCACCAGGGGCCAAGCCCACCCCACGCCCCGACTGGCAGCCCAGCCCACGCCACCAGGGCCCAGCCCTCCCCACGCCCCGACCGGCAGCCCAGGCCACACTCCACGATAAAATCTACAGACCAGTCAAGAGGCTACGAGAGTGGATCTCCGCAAGAGATTACGGTTCTGGCGGTGCTCCACACTGCGTAAAGATGACTTTAACGACGGCTGCGTACGACGCACTCCACACACCACACACACCCTAGCCACACGCACTCGGAGTGCCAGTCACCACAACCATATACCGGCATCCTAGCCAAACACACTCTGAGTGCCAGTCACCACCTCCAAACACTGACACACCGGCTGGGAGTGTGGAGTCCCGGTCCACCGGGCGTCACGGGCCGGCGTGTGAAGTCCCGGTGTCCCCTGACGTGTGTGACGTCCAACCTACTGGATATCGCAGACTGGGGTGTGACGGACGAGTCATTCCCCCCCCCCCCCTCGTTCCCCCAGTCCTGATGTCACAGGCTGGGGCGTGACGTCCCAATTTCCCCCCAAACGTCACATTCTGGGGCGTGACGGGTGTGACGCCCCGATCTCCCCCCAGACGTCACAGGCTGGGGGTGTGACGCGCCTGGGCTCTCCCCCCCCCTCCCCCCTTTCCCTGGGAAGGATGTATACACTGGGCGTAACATGAGGATAAGTTTGACTATAAAAGAAGGAAATAGTTTTCATTACCAGGCAATATCCTGGTCAGTGCCATAAACTGCCGCGGTTAGCCAACTTTGGTGGCGCTGATGGCAGGCCATCGGCCTCAGCTGCTGCGGGGGCACCTCTCTACCCGCGCCTCTACTCCCTTTCAAACACACACACACACACACACACACACACACATATCATACATACCTATATATATATATATATATATATATATATATATATATATATATATATATATAAGGCTAGGCGATGGGTCAACACGGGTGTAAAACTCTATCCGTTCTCTCGTCCGCATGACGTCATACCACAACAAATAAACAACATTATGAAAAGCCTTTTAACGCGCGCCAGCGTTACGCTAAACCTAATCTCTCCCTGCAACACGATTTGTCCAGTGACATTTATTTGTCCAGGACAGTTGTGGGTGCACACCAGCCACCATGCAGTACATGGCCACAGTACAATGATTGCGACAATAAAATCTTCTGATTTCTGCTGACTGTGCACGTTTTCTTCCAAATTCTCTCCTTAGACATTCCCGTCAATTACCTTTTTTTCTTTTTTTATCTTTCTATTCAATAATCTCTGTATTCCTTTCTCTGCTTTCCTCAGAATGAATTTCCACTGAGACCAACCCACCAGCCTACGTCTCCACACACACTCTCCTCGCCTGCACGTCAGACCAGCTCTAGCTCCCTCTCCCTCGCCTGCACCCCAGCTCACCTCTCACCCCTCCTCCCCCCTCCCCTACACCCCCAGCCCAATTCTCACCTCATCTGTAATACGCTGTACGGTTCTGGTCACCAAACTTGAGCGAATTCAAAGACCAGCATCCAAACTAACCCCTTCACTCCTATAGAAGCCTCGTGAGTGAAGACTCACGGACTGAAATCATTCTCTCAGTAAAACTCCCAGAGTCCCAGGTGATCCGACGGCTCTGAAAACACATAATAATTGACACAACTCGACATACGAAAAATGTCTTCACTTTCGACAGATTCAATGGCCAGAAACAATATGTCATGAAGCTGAAGAGATGAGGACGTAATAGCAATATGTCCTCCCGTGGCAGCACTCCTGCTAAGGCTATAGACACCTTTCAAATCAAGACTAGACCGAAACTACACTGGCATCTGTTATCAATGAACGATGTTCACTCTTAATACACATCTCGTCTTTCTTTTTCCAGGATCCAGCCACAGACCAGATGTCGTCAGACTCATGGTCGACTCTTTTTTTTTTTCAGTCTCCAATTTTCCTACAGAATTTCCATGGCAGTATATCCCCCCTCACCCCGATACTGTATACTGCGGAGGGAGAGGTGGGTGGAGGAGGAGGAGGAGGAGGAGGAGGAGGAGAAGGAGGAGGAGGAGGAGGAGGAGGAGGCGCCGCCGTCTTCCGCTGTGCCGTCCTGTCTCCACCACTGTCTTCAGGACACCACAAGAGATGACCTCCTCATGGATCATGAGGTCTCCTGTCGTCCGTCACTCCCACGTCCTCTCGTCTCCGCCGCCCACGCCGCTACCCTCATTACCCCCCCGACGTACCTGACGGGGGCGCAGACGGGGCGCCAGGAGAGGAATGTGGTGGGGGGTGGGGGAGGCGGGGGCACTCAATACTTGACTTCCTCTCCCTGTTCCTTTCCGTTGCCCACCCCCTTCCCTAACCCCCATCCCACCCCATCCCCACCCCCACCCACCCAGCAATCACCACCCCACCCCCAACCCCCCACCCCCACCCCACACGCTCCCCGCCCAACCTTCATAAATGCTTCGGAACTTGGAAAGCTTTTAGGCCACTCTTCTGACGAATACAAAACGCTTCCACCATTCATCCATTTAGCTCTTTATATAACAATAATTACAGCATAATGTGACTGTATGTTCCACGGGGGGGTGGTGGGGTGTGGGGGGGGGGAGTGTCCAGCCTAGCTGGCCTGGCCTGGCTGACACCACACACACACACACACACGCATCTCACATACACAAATAAACGACACCACAGAAAAACCCCTCAGGTGTACACCTACATTCCCCACACAAAGACAGAGCCGCACACACACACACACACACACACACACAAACACACACAAAGAATCCCACAAACACAAAAGTACTGTCATTTTACTTAACGTCTTCTCCCTAGTGAGATGTGAGGGGGGGCCTCCCCTCACCAGTCCTCACCACCTGCCTCGTCAGGAGGGAGGGAGAGGTAGTGGGTGGGTGGAGAGGGGCGGCAGGTCAGAAGGAAGAGGAGGAGGAGGAGGAGGGAGTGAGAGGGACACTACACAAAGATCCTCATTATTCCGGCAGGCGGGTCTTCACGTCACAAGGTAAACGTGAGCGGTGTGTTGTGTCGACAATGGGTCGGGTCCCCTGACGGGGCCGCACCAGCAGGCAGGCGGGTCCTGGCTGGCTGCAGCTCCTCCTCCTCCTCCAGCCTGCCTAACCCAACAACCACCACCACCACTACCACCCAGCCACACACACACACACTACACACTACACCCTGGCATGGCACCCAGGTGACACAAACGAGATCTGGGGAGGCTATTTTTAAAAAATCTGGGGAGAGAGGGAGGGGGTGTATGTATGTGTGTGTGTGTGTGTGTGTGTGTGTGTACCTGGTCCTTGTGACGGCGCTCCTCCTCCACCCTCGAGACGAGTGGATCATCAGACGGCCGGCGCCTCCCCGTCCCTCTCACCCCGCGTCAAGTACAGGCACCACCGACCCCCACCCCCACCCACCCCCTCTCCTTCCCTCGCGTGTTTTTTTCCCCCCCTCCTTCACTCACTGCCTCGAGTCGCTCCTCGGCAAGTTGGCCCGCCCACTTCCCCGACACTCGCACATAATGTGATGTTTATGGGACGCGTCTGTCTCCCTCCTCTGCTCTGAAGCCCTCGGGTTGTAGGGTAAGGTACTCGTGTCCCGCGGGATCATCCCTGGCCATAGCCTCCTGCGCGATCGCACGAAGGGAGGAGAGATAAGTCCCTCTGCCGTCCGGTTCTTACTGATCCTCTAAGCACTGGGAGGCTACCCACTGCAGCGTATTACCACACGATGGGAGGCTTCCTACTGCGTCAAAGTCTGTTTCGAACGCCTCCCTCACACCCCACACCTGCTGTCCTACCGTGGATTTGTCGTAATGTGAGACAGTGGTTTATGTTGGCTTCCATGACTAACAGTGGCAGTACAGTGCCCTGCAAGACCAGTGATGGTTCAGTGCCCAGCAAAACCAGTGACAGTACAGCATCCTACGGGAGACCAGCGACAGTACAGTGCCCTGCAGGAGACCAGTGACAGTATACAGTGCCCTGCAGGAGACCAGTGACAGTATACAGTGCCCTGCAGGACCAGTGACGGTACAGTGTCCTACAGGAGACCAGTGACAGTATACAGTGCCCTGCAGGACCAGTCACAGTACAGTGTCCTACAGGAGACCAGTGACAGTATACAGTGCCCTGCAGGAGACCAGATTTGATGTTAACGCGGACCCACCAGAAACCTTAGATCCTCTCTCCCATACTAACCAGTCACTCCCACACTACTCAGCGTGCGGCGCGACACGCTGACGACACCCCTGCATCACGCTAAACATTCTCGTGCTGTGTCCACTGCCTCCAAACAATATCCTCACTCCAAGAGGTCATTCAGTCACTTTATTTCAGCTTCTGACCACCACTTGTTCCAGACCTGTGCCTCCTCTCTCGCAGCGCGGGACCGTGCGACTCAATTCCAGGCTCCCTGGACAAACACGAGCGTTCCAGACACACCCTGGAGTCCCACGGATATTCGTAAGGAGAGCGTGGTAGAGGGCAGGTCTTGGGGGGGGGGGGGGGGTGGGGGGGGGGGGGGGGGGGCGGAGCGCTGGAGAGGAGGAGATTATGATGTCCAAAAGTCTTTTCAAGGATGTCATATGACGCCGAGGCGATGTCACCTGCCCGTGGAGTGGGGTGATCAGTGATCGTTATGAAGTCAGTAGAGTCGTTTAACTCGTCTGTGGCTATTATTATCGGCTCACTGTCACTTGTGGCTTCCTTATTGCGTGGCGCCATCTCTTGTTGCCCCGTGTGTGTGTGTGTGTGTGCGTGTGTGCGTAAGAGACCCAAGTGGAGACGCTCCCAAACACGTGATAAATACTTACGTCCTTATAACAACACTATAAACTGCCTCTCCTCCACCACAGTACAGCCACACTGCCTCTCTTCCACCACAGTACAGGTACACTGCCTGTCTTCCACCACAGCACAACCACACTGCCTCTCTTCCACCACAGTACAGTTACATTGCCTCTCTTCCACCACAGTACAGACTCACTGCCTCGCCTCCACCACAGCACAGCCACACTGCCTCGCCTCCACCCTTCCAGTGTCGGCACTAAAGACAAATTTGATTAAAACACTAAAGCGAGGAACTCTCAGCTGGAGCCCATTTGTTAGCCTGGGCTGAGGATGTGCCAATCTGGGCTGACTCTGGACGGGGATGTGCCAATCTGAGGCCGGAGTGGCCGGGATGCGCCAATCTCAGAGAAAGATGTGCCAATCTAGGGTGTGTGTGTGTGTGTGTGTGTGTGTGTGTGGAAGGGATGTGCCAGTCTAGGGTCATTGTGACTGGGGATTTGCCAATCCGAGGCGAGTGCTCCCCGGGGGAATATGTCAATCAGGGATGTCTGCAGCTGAGGAATGTGCTAATCAGCGGAAGCCCTGGGAGTGTGCCAATCCAAGATTCGGACGTAGCCAGGGGATGAGCCAATCAAAGTCCTTGTAAGGCCAAGTGTGCCAATCTGCGAGCCCATGGAAGATTTTAATTCACGGTAAGCGAGAACTGGGAGAGTAACAGTCTAGAGGTGAGAGTTGGGAGAGTGCCAGTCCAGAGGTGAGAGTTGGGAGAGTGCCAGTCCAGAGGTGAGGGTTGGGAGAGTGCCAGTCTAGAGGTGAAGGTTGGGAGAGTGGTGGTCCAGAGGTGTGAGTTAAGGGGGTGCTTGTCTAGAGGTAAGAGATGAGAGAGAGTGCCAGTCCAGTGGTGAAGGGTGAAGGGGGGGGAGGGGAGTGGCACCGGAGCTGAGGGGGGAAGGGGGGGGGCAGGGGCAGTGCTGACACGGGGGTGACCAATGCCATGTTAGGTGCCAATTCAGAATGAAATTGGGCCAAGGGAACTGGTGGTCAGGCCGGGCCTAGGGAACTGGCAGTCAAGTCGGCCAAGGGAAGAGGTGGTGAGGCCGGGCCAAGGGAACTGGCAGTCAAGTCGGCCAAGGGAAGAGGTGGTGAGGCCGGGCCAAGGGAACTGGCAGTCAAGTCGGCTAGGGGAAGTGGTAGTCAAGTCGGCCAAGGGAAGAGGTGGTGAGGCCTGGCCAAGGGAACTGGCAGTCAAGTCGGCCAAGGGAAGAGGTGGTGAGGCCTGGCCAAGGGAACTGGCAGTCAAGTCGGCCAAGGGAATTGGTTGTGAGGCCGGGCCAAGGGAACTGGCAGTCAAGTCGGCTAGGGGAAGTGGTAGTCAAGTCGGCCAAGGGAAGATGTGGTGAGGCCGGGCCAAGGAAGCTAGTGTGGCAGTGCAGCAACACAGCAACACAGTAGCAGAGTGTTGCGGCTGCACTGGTGTGGTGCGTGTGTTGCCAGGTGACGTGAGCGACGTGAAAGCGCGTCATAAACTGACAAGACAAGTCACACACAGACTCAATAAAATGGACTGGCTTTAGCCAGAGGAGAAATTCCTTTAAATTGGCGACCCCTGCCACATTCCCTCCCCTGCAGAGGGATCCCTGGGAAGACACGACCCCCTGCTGAGGGGAGCCTTGCTCAGGGTTAGCCCATGCTTTTCCCAGTAAAGCCAAGTCCCTGACACACCGACTCTACTTCCCCTGAGTCAAGCTAAGTAACACACAATGACTCTGCTTTCCCTCAGTCAAGCCAAGTCCCTCACACACTGATTCTACTTCCCCCTAGTAAAGCCATGTCCCTTACACACTGACTCTACTTACCTTAAGTAAATCCAAGTTACTCACACACACTTACTCTGCTTCATCCCAGTCAAGCCAAGCCTCTCACATACTGACCCTACTTTCCCCAGTCAAGCCAAGCTACTCACTGACTCTACTTTCTGATAGTCAAGTCACTCACACACCGACTCTACTCCCCTCCAGTCAAGCCACGTCTCTCATAAACTGTCTCTACTCCCCCAGTCAAACGAAGTCACATAAACTAACTCTACTTCCCCTCAGTCAAGCTAAGTCACTCACACACTGACTATACTTCCTCTCAGTCAAGCCAAGTCCCTTACATTTTAACTCTCCTTCCCCTCAGTCAAGCGAAGTCAAACACACTCACACAGACTCTACTTCCCCTCAGTCAAGCCAAGTACTCCACACGATGAGCCACTGTAAGCTGCCAGACGCCAGCTTAATCATCAATAAAATCCCTCCAAGCTTAGCTGCTACTGAGGACCCGTCAAGCTGTGATTGGTTAGCCATGGCATTACACCAGTCACTGCCCACACTCACCAGTGATTACTGCCCTCAACAGTGACTGGATGATGAGGAAACTGTATAGGTACAACAACAGAGTACTGCTCACGATTGGCACCACCCACACTTGGCACTGCCCACATCCGTGAGAGCCCACATTGGACACTGCCCATACCTAGCAGTGCCCACATCTGGCACTGTACACGCCTGGCACTACCCACACTTGGCACTGCACATTTTGCACTAACCAAATCGGACACTACCAAGCCCATCACTGCAACATAACGCACTGCGCACATCTGGCACTGCCACACCTACGAGTCGTACGTACACCCAACACAATCACCTCCACCTCTGCGACCACAGTGACACCCACAGCATAATCAACAGCACTGCTCCTCCACCTCCACATCCACTCGGAGGGGGGGGGGGGGAAGGGGGAAGGGAAGTTTGATGGGGAGTCTCTCGTGAAGCGGCGGTGGCGGCGAGCGACCAGCGCCCGCAGCCCCCCCCCCGGCTGTTTGGCAAACGCCCTCGTCAGCAATACCTGCCGCCCCCATCAGGGCCCTGACACCCCCTTCCTGACGATGGAATGGGGAGTCAGGAAGGGTGATGGCGCTGCAGCTGGGAGGGATGGTGCAAATAATGGCTACGGGCGAACCATCAGGTGTAATTTTCCCTTCGCATATTGTCCAATGTTTGCGACACGTGCCCACCGCCGGCGTTGTCCTGAAGGCCTGGCCACGGGGGGACTCCTCCTGCAGCAGCAGCAGCACCAGGCCTCCAGGCCTTAACCTGGGCCGCCGACTGACTGGCGGGGATGACTGTAACTGGTCGCCTGACGAGGCCAAATCCGCCTTCGACCCGACCAGTGCCTCACTCTTTACATGACATAAACAGTCGGGATATTAATTGGTCACAAACTTACGTATATTCTTTTTATGGATGTCTTGCTGATAAACAAAGGGCCGAACGTGTCGTACCTCACCTACGGCTGTGGCAGGTACGGTACGGGTCTGCCAGACGTAAGGGACACTCCAAGGTACCCACCCATCAATGGGGCGCCCCCCCCCCCCCCCCCCCTGCCTGCCTGCCTGCCTGCCCGGGCGCCCCCCCCCCCCCCCCCTGCCTTATTACGGCGTGACCCTCCCCGCTCCTCCAGGAGATTCGCCCACCTCACGTAACCCGGCCACCTCCCGCTGGCCGGACGGACGGGACGGACGCCTCACGCAATCGATGGGTTTAATACGGCGGGTAAAAACTTTCCCCCGGAGTATGATGGAGGGGGGGAAAGGGTGCTAGACGCTTCCTCCCTGCCTCAATGACGATCGGGAAGCTATATGAAGGTACGTACCACTTCTATAACATGATCCAACACCAGTTGAGTGCAGTGGTGGTGGTTTGCTACTGTGGTAGGTATGGTAGTGGTGCTATGACGGGTGGGGGTGTTGGTACTGCGGTAGGTGTGGTGGTGGTGGTGGTGGTGGTAGTGTGGTACGTGTGTGGTAGCGGTGGCGTGGCAGATGGACCGGTCATCAGAGAGGATCAGCGCTTCGAGAGAGGAGGGTCGTCCCCCGAGCGTGGTGGAGAGGGCCCTCCGTCTCATCCCTGAGAGGCCCCTCCAACTGGACCCTCCCGTCCTCCTCCTCGTCCTCCTCCTCTCGCACTATTAGTCGAACCCTCACCCTTCGACAATGGGGAGGGGGGGGGAATCCACTGGTCACTCTCTATTTTTTCCACAGGTGTAACAAAGCCTCCCGGGAAACAAAAGACTTGCAGGGTGCTGTACAACCCGTGGGCGGGCACGTCCGCCGTCGTCACTGGAGAGGCCCCCTGGCCACCCTCTTGCTTATTCATAGCTGACCAGACGGCACCCTCACTCCCCCAGACCCACGCGGTACTTACGTCCTCGAGCGCGACGGTACTAGATCCTCGAGCAAGACGGTGCTAGATCCTCGAGCAAGACGGTACTAGACCCTCGTGCAAGACGGTACGATTCTTGGGGTACGGTGGCCTGGCCCATAAACGAGTTTTTTAGCGTCAGGTCAAAAGGCCACCAGGCCTGTCATACGCGAGGGTCGTACCGTCGTGGTAAAGGATGATCGTACCGTCGAGCTGAAGATTCGTACCGTCGACCTGAAAGGTTCGTACCGTCGTGCTCGGGTCTGACATGAGCCAAGGCGTTTGGTTCATGGGGGAACTCTGGTTGTGAGAGCCAATGTCATGACCGTACAACACACACACACACACTTTTTTGCGTCATGACAACCTCAACACCACCACATCCCAGCAGCCTCTGCGTGTGGCTCTGTCGGCCATAGAGTCCCAAGGGGCGGCAGTCAAGACTCGGGCCTAAAGCAATCAATCGCATCTCAATATCTGGCCGGAGAACCAACCGGGGGGGCGATGGCGGCGGGGGGCACACACACACACACCCACCCTCGCCAACCAACTCAACAAGTATTGGCCTCGGAACGACACTTCCAAACTTTCTTTTTTTTTTCCTTAATTTGTATCGAGAGGCGTCGCTGCTGGCGGCGGCCTCCCAGGGCCAGACCAGCAGGTTCCCGAGCGACGAGATGTATCAGGGCGGACGCCCCCTACCAGCTGGCGTATTGACTTCTAAGAAAACTGTTACGTTTCACTCCTCAAGTTCACAACAGGTTACCATTTCGGGTCAACATTCTTCTTCCAATTACAACTTTCCCCTCCGCCTTCTGCATCACAAATCCTTCAGGACCACGTCGGCTTCTGACGGCGGTCACCATTCCTCACGCAAGTCCTTCCACTTCGGCATCGCCAGCGACGTGAGGTCTCCCGTGAGCCGGTGCCTCGACCCCTCTCATGACGAGCGTCCGTCCGCGTTTCCAAGCGTTGTCTCCGACACCCATCCCGGGGCGGAAGACACTATCGTCTTCTGTGATTTTCTTTTTAAATCAATATTTGCATATTTGTGGCCGACACAAACAGACACTCAGAGTATACGAACGTGCAAGGCGCGGGCGGAGGTGCTCCCTCCTGACGGGGTCTCCTCCTTCCCGGAGCGGGACATCCATAAATGATCCTGGACACTGTAAAAACACATGATGTGGGAGGCCGCCGCCTGTGGCTATAACGCCATCTTTACAGACACCGTGAGGGCTACCCAGGCCAGCCACACACACACACGCGCCATAGGACACAGCGCTCCTCCCGCACCCCGCAGGCTGTCGAGGGCAAGTTTCCAGGAACTGCGAGGGGGAGGGAAGGAGGGCCATCGCCACTCTCCACACACTAGTCTGGCCCCTCGACCATGACCCTACCAGCTTTGGGTAGGATGACCTGGCACATCAGGAGGCACAAGGCACAGGCACCTGGAGGTACAAGGCACAGGTACTAGGAGGCACAACACAGAGGCACTTACTGGGTCTAGTGCCACCGACAGTAACACTACCAAAGGATGACAAGATCTCCACCAGAGATTCACTCTACACTACCATGGTACTTCCTTGTTACTTTACCTGGTTACTTCCACGTTACATGCAACCTGGTTACTGTCACGCTACATGTTACCTGGTTACTCCCACGTTACATGTTACCTGGTTACTCCCACATAACAAGTAAATACGTTGCTTACATCCTGTAGCTACTGAAGGTGTTCCTCCCCACCCCAGTTACTCTCAGAGCAAGGGTGAATTAGTCACTCCCCCTACCACCACAGGTACGTCCGTCCCCCTACCCCCCCCCCCACCACCACCACAGGTACGGTGGAGTCCCCACGCAGGCGAAGGAGTGCCCGAGAGACCCACCCGTCCGGACACCACCATCACGGCCTTATCTTTATTATAGACACATCTAAGCTACGTACTATAGATAGGGTTTGTCATCTGAGCAACATATTTTAGATAAAATCTGCTATCTGAGCTATATAATTCAGATACAGTTAGCTATCTGAGGTTACATAGTATAGATACAATCTATCATCTGAACCGCATATTATAGATACAGTATGTTATCTCAGTTACATATTACAGATACAATTTGTTATCGCTCACTAGACGTATGGATGCACCCGGCTTCCCAACACAGTTGGCTGGCAAAGACATTGACCCAGGCCCACTGCCACCACCGAGATGTCTTCCTTGATACACAAGGCTGTGCGGTGCTGCAGACGGCGTCTAGAGCGTGTTGGTAACCGGCCTGGTCTTGGTACACACACCAAGGGGAATGGCTGGCCAACTGATCCACTCGGTGCAGGTCGTGGCCACACCCTGAGTGCGTCTAAGGGCCAGGGCCACACCCTGAGTGAGTCAGCGGGCCAGGGCCACACCCTGAGTGAGCCTGCGGGGCAGGGCCACACCCTGAGAGCGTCTGCAGGGCAGGGCCACACCTTGAGTGAGTCCGCGGGTCAGGGCCACCCCCTGAGTGAGTCCGCGGGTCAGGGCCACACCCTGAGTGAGCCTGCGGGCCAGGGCCACACCCTGAGTGCGTCCGCGGGTGAGGGCCACACCCTCCATTACCCCGAACATAAAAATTGAAATGGTCATATTTCCTCTCAGGAGTTTTACGTGGGGTGGGGGGGGGGGGTTTGGACAGCCCCCAATATAACTCCCTCATTACCCGTGTGGTCCTGCAGTCTTCTGCCACCCACACCCTACCTCATACCTCACCCCTGCCTTACGTCCCACACCCTGACTCACACCTCACACCCTTGCCTTACGCCCCACACCCTGCCTCACACCTCACCCCATCTCAAGCCTCACACCCCTATCTCACACCTCACCCCACCTCACACCTCACATCCCTGCCTCATACCTCACCCCTGCCTCACATCTCACACCCCTACCTCACACCTTACACCTCTGCCTCACACCTCACACCCTTGCCTCACACCTCACACGTCCACCGGCAGCCACAAACAGTTCCCCAGTCATCACGGCGTATGGCTCTGGCGTCCCTGTTTAAATGCAAATCAAGAGAGGCCAGAGTAACGGGCCGGTAATCAGCAAAGCGGAATAAGGACGGTGATAGAGGCAGTGCCCAGCGGACACACACCCTAGTACTGTTACCGTGCATGACGGTACGATCCGTGGCCAGGACGGTACAGCCGCAGAGGGCGACGGTACACCACGACAACGAGACGTGCTGAAGGGCGTACCGTGCTCATGGATCGTATCGTTGTGGTGGAGTGGCCGGTCTGGAGTACATGAGATCTCGCCCTCGCGTGCCGGTACTGGGTGCGTGCATGGTGCGTGTTGCCTGTGGGGTGCGTGAAGGGTGCGTGTTGCCTGTGGGGTGCGTGCAGAGTGCGGGGGTGTGTGGGGTGTGGAGGCATGCGTGACTAAGTTGCCCCCTGCGTGTAAAATACAGGTCCGAGACGAGACACACCGAGGTACATGTGGCACAAGTTACACGTACCGGACTCGTGTACCGTGCCAGTTATGCAACAGCATAACCGGGGTACGTGTACCGTGTGGGACGAGGGTGGGGTACGGCAGGGGGGGGGGAGAATATTCCCCAGGGGGTCTGACCCCTTGCGGTGTACCCTACATCCCCTGCCCTACAGCCCCAGGAGGGCCCCCCCTCCCCCCACCTCACCTGCAGCACCCTACCGCCGTGGCAGGAGGCGGTGCGCGTAGCGTCAGCCGCCTGCCGGCGTCACGCACCTCATTACGGTGTTCAGGGAAGTGGAGCGAGTGTAAGGAAGTCCCCCGGCGTCTGGCGGGCGGGTTTCATTCACGGCCGCCCCTGTGGCCCTGCCGGCACCCCCCTCCCACCTCCCTCCCTCCCACCCTCCCGCTCTGAGCACCGAAACAAAAGAATGGCGGAGACTCCCTCAGCAGGGCCGCCACACACACACACACACACACGGACCGGGACACATGTGGCCTGGGTACATACGGGGGCCACATACAGGGGCCACATGTGGCCTGGGTACATACGGAGGCCGCACAGGACCTAGGTACATCTAGGGGCCAAAGACAGGGGCCACACACGACCTGGGTACACACAAAGGCCAAACACGACCTTGGTACATACAAGGGCCACATGCAGGGGCCACACACGACCTGGGTACATACAGGGGGCTACACACGGCGTGGGTACATACAGGGGCCACATACACTTTAGATACTTACAGGGGGCCACACTACATACAACATCAACTGCAAATGTTCAGTGGGAACTGTATAGACGAGAACCAGTTATAGTGGTAATATGCTGGCGTACCGCCACACTCAGTTGGAAACATATTCAACAGATCATACTAACAGAGGTTTATTCTGGACACAAGAAAAAATAAAAAAGAAATACGAATTATACCAAATATCCAGAAATCACTTTGTGTTCTGGGAACAGCCGGCCAGCGTTTAAAGACGGAAAATAAATAATGAATGTCTATATCTGCAGCTAATCATCTTTAAATGTATAATAAAGCGAGAGAAATCAGTAGAGAAAATTGCATTTGTTCGTATAACCAAAGGAGGGGGTCACTGATGCATGACTCCATGGGGGGGGCGGCTACCCCCTCCCATAGGACCCCCACAACCCGCGCTCCAGACCCCCCTCCCCGCCCACACACACACACACACACACACACACACACACATTACTCCAGTCATGCACGTATCCGGTCCCTCGCCCTCACACCTCCTCATCCTCCCTCCGCCCACACACGCCCGCGTCCCCACCTTCCGCCCACACATGACCCCGTCCGCCACGCGGTTCTCGGCGCCCCCACGCCAGACCCAGAGACGCTCCTCTACCTCAGCGAGTGCGGAGCCAGACCACTCTACCTGCGGGAGGAGTGTACCCTAGACGACCCCGTCGTACTGAGATGAGGCAGACTCACTCCTCTCCACCTCGTGAAGGGAGGCCGGGCCGGGCGTCCCTGGCGGGTGTCTACAGCCCGCCAGGGACCCGGCCATGCCACCCCTGCCACTGCCTCCGTCGGGAAAGACGTTCCACACCAGCAGGGTCTTCAGTCTTAACACACACACACGCACGCACAGTTGCCATTGCCGTACGACACTTTGGGCTACTCAAGTCGCAGAGGTCGTCGCCTGCCAGCCACATGACATCCCAGAACACAAGCAACACATGCATCAGCTCTGGAGAGAAAGTGTTGCGTTAATAGCGTTAAGGTGAGCCGGACGGACAGACAGACGCATGCTTCAACACACGAGCGTAAAAAGATAATCAATAAGAAACACATATATACACGCACTTCATTTGCATAGACTCAAATACACAGACACGCACACCTGAGCACACACGACACACAACACTCACTCCTAAGTTAGGGGTCTGGAACACCCACTCCTTCGTCAGGGGCCTGGAACACCCACTCCTTCGTCAGGGGTCTGGAACACCCACTTCTTCGTCAGGAGCCTGGAATACCCACTCCTTCGTCAGGAGCCTGGAACACCCACTCGTTCGTCAGGGGCCTGGAACACCCACTCCTTCGTCAGGGGCCTGGAACACCCACTCCTTCGTCAGGGGCCTGGAACACCCACTCCTTCGTCAGGAGCCTGGAAGGCCCACGTAAATTCCACCTGATCTGACGAGCATCAGTAAATAACGCCCAGGTCTGATGGACACGCCCGCTAACGACGCACAATAACATTACGCTGTTTAAATACCGACAAATAACGAATTCCGGTCAGCAGTTTCGACATTCCATTACCTGGGTGTGTGATCGCTGTCGAACCGGCTCTAAAATTCAGTCAATTACGCGGCTGGTCATTGCCGGTGGTGGCCGAGGGCGGGGGGGGAAGCGTGAGGGTGAGAGTGAGGGGCCATGCCTCACCAACCGACCATCTCTCTCTCTCTCATACACGTGCAAGATGGCCAACTCCTGGCCCTCCGCACGCACGTAAAGGAGAAAGACTTTAACGCCATCTGTATTGTTCTCGAGTTAATTCGCCATACAGAACACCAGCCATCCTTGGAGACAAGTGGTGAACAAATTATCAATTACCATAAATAATTCGAGCGATAATTAATGTGTATAGAGCAAGAAGGGAAGCAGAGATAATTAACGGTCCTATTCTCACAGTCTCATGGCTGACTGGCTGATTGGCACGTACGAGGACAGGGACGAGTGGAGAGACTGACTGACTGACTGACGGGGACTGGCGACTGACACTTAAGAGGATAAGGGACGAGTGGAGGTGACTGACTGACTGACTGGGGAAGACTGGCGACTGATTCACTCCCATAAGTCCACCTTGTGAGACGGGCGAGAGAGGCGAGGAACTCCACACTCCGACGGGAGAAGAAGCTGACATGTATTTGTGTGTGAGGGGAGGTGGGGTGGGGGGGGGGGGGGGGGGGGGGTTGGGGGTTCCTGCAGGGATGCCATGATGGACACACGCGAGTCTCCATCGGCAAAAACAAGAAGGTACAGACAAGGGAGAGAGACGGCCGGTGAGAAGGAGACATCTTTGGGGGAGAGGCGCTGCAGACGTGGCTGTCCTTTGCGGATGGCTACGTGTAAACGTGGCCTTGGCTTGATCGGTCCACACGATACACAGAGAATATCCTAAAAAGAATGGAGACAGGTCTTGCAAGGGCACTGAAGAACTTAGAAAAAATTACGTCTGATATCCTGGCATACGAATGTCCCTTTACGGTGAGGTAATCTATTCCAGACCTACCAAGAACTGGAAGACATAGGCAGGCAGGGGGAAAGGAGGGTTTTAAGAAAAACAATTTCCATTTAATTCAATTCACTAATTCATTTTCCCTGAGCGACAAAGAGATAAGCCAGTGTGTTCAGGTGCACGTGTAGCAAATGTCAGGGCAAAGCCTGGGGTGGGCGGGAGGCACCTGGATTATGACGTACAGGAACCTGGGTACAAAGCAACAGGAGAAGGACACAGAACAATAATTATATCATATTCTCTACTTCTCTGTTGACCTCAGTGTTTCCATGATGTCTTCGCTTCCAGGAGAAGGGACGTACGGCCGTGACTGGAACCTCTGACTGTTCAGTAATCGACAGGACGATACAAGTGTGGCCGGAAATATTGCAATGGGAAGAAAAGCTGGGGGCCAGATGAGTGTGGTGGGTGTCTCTCCCTCACGAAGGGGGATGAAAAGAGGTTGAGAACACCTTATGTTGTGAGGGATGAGTACACAGGCCCCTTACGTCGGAGGAACCCACGGGAGTCACCCTTAGGAGGGGGATAGGGAGGAGACTGAAGGGCACACTGCTGGATGGGCCAAACACCTGCTGCCCCAGAGTGGGAATGCTGCCCTTTACTTAAGATATACAGAGATGGGTCAATAAAGTAAATATTCAGCACTTTTATCGTATGCAAGTAAACAAACAACACATTAACCCACCTGGTGTGTTACTGGGGCAAAGCCTGTGTCGTCTTCAGGTCTGGTATCTGACGGCAGATGACACTACACTGCCACATCACAACCTGTCCTCACATTACCACGCATCACGACCCATCCTCATGTTAGAAACTGCATTACAACCACACTTCACAACCTGTATCAAGGCTGGACAATACAAACAAACATCACAGCCCATCCTCAGCTTGGACACAACATTACAACCGCGTTCTACCTTCCTGTTACCCGGAATGGGATTAAAGCCTTTTATGAGATCAATTCTGCTGGCATCACCTCTCTTCAACCTTCCCTCTCTGTCCAGCATGACATTGCTGTCCTCTCTCTCTCTCTCTCTCTCTCTCTCTCTGTTTTACAGATATCATTTCGGCCAAGGCTGTCGCGAGCTGGCTGCCTGTGTCCCTGTCAGTTAAGCTTGGACCCCCTAGCACGCGTCCGGACCGATGCTTCCCATAGTTTCCATGGACAGACTTCTACACGAGGACTGACCGTTATGATAACCCCCTTCTTCCCTCGAGGAGCAAAGCTATGGGAATTCCCTTCCTGATTACCGTCTTTCCCCCTCTTGCAATAACCTCTCTTTCTTTAAGAGTCAGGGCTACAAAGACCCTGGGAAGTTCTGATTAATTTCTTCGGTCATTTTTTTTTTCTCGCCCAGATTTACCTTCACCAGAGATGGCTACGTAGGACAGCAGCCTCGTCTCCCTGAACAAATTAATTCTCAATTAAAAAAAAAATGAACCAAAATCCATTTACTAAACTGATCCCTCGACTGAAGTTGACAAATCTTATAAATACATCTAGCACCCTCCAGCAATCTGACGGACCAACACATTTACTTACAGTCTCGCACAGTTATCAGACCACAGATGGTCTCTGACAGCACCAGACTCGGTATTAAATGATGGCTGGTGCCTGCCAGTCATCACCAGACCCAGCACCATGATGGCTGGTGCCTGCCAGTCATCACCAGACCCAGCACCATAATGTATGGTGCCTGCCAGTCATCACCAGACCCAGCACCATGATGGATGGTGCCTGCTAGTCATCACCAGACCCGGCACCATAATGTATGGTGCCTGCCAGTCATCACCAGACCCAGCACCATGATGGCTGGTGCCTGCCAGTCATCACCAGACCCAGCACCATGATGGCTGGTGCCTGCCAGTCATCACCAGACCCGGCACCATGAGAGTCCCACCATGATTTTAATGAGTGCAGATGCTGGTCTGGGAGCGCCTCTCGCCGCCCACGACACACATTACCAAAGCACTTGACCCGGAATCAATATCTTAAAACTGTAGCTCAACTGAATCACCAGAAAGCCAGCCAGCCAGCTAGCAAGCTAACCATCCAGACAGCTAACCATCCAGGAAGCTAACCATCCATCAGCAAGCCAGCTAACCACCATGACAGTCAGCTAACCAACCAGTCAGACAGCTAACCATCCATCTAGTCAGCCAGCTAACCTTCCACCAGCAAGCCAGCTTACCACCATGAGAGCCAGCTAACCAAGCAGTCAGCCAGCTAACTATCCATCAGCAAGCCAACTAACCACCATGACTGCCAACTAACCACCAAGACATCCAGCCAGCTAACCATCCAGCTATCCAGCTAAGCAGCTTGGCAGCTACACAACATACACAACACAGCCCCCTTCCTCCTTCCCCCAACACCCCCTGCTTCAGGTGGCCCTCCCTAGGTCCGGGGACACTCCTCGTCGCCTCCTGCAGCAGGAGTGGGTGGTGCTCCACCGACACACTTCCTCGCAACTTTTCCCAGCCGGGCGTCCCGGAGGACACCCTCTACTAACTTCCTCATCAAGCCAGGCAACACCTCCTCCTCCCCCCCCCTCCCCTCCCCCCAGTACCTCTCCGACACACGCATGCCCCTAGGAGCCTGAGCAGTAGAAGCCACAAGACTACACTGCTGAAGGGCTTTGCATGAGGATCTATGAGGACCTTGGATATGTTCTACAGGTAGGGGGGATGTCGGAAGAAGGGGTCCAAAACGACCCACAGACACGCCCTACAGGCAGGGAGATGTCAGCAGGAGGGACACGCCCTGCAGGCAGGGAGGTGTCAGCAGGAGGGACACGCCCTGCAGGCAGGGAGGTGTCA
>JAYMFT010005111.1:0-17172 GCA_038088735.1 Panulirus argus | reverse complement strand
GCCAAAGGGGACTATTTTGAAGGGGATGGTGCCCAACCTTGAATCAAGTGAGTACTTTCTTGTACATAGGCCTAGTCATGCAACTTTTTAACACCATTTTGTAAATGTACTGTCTATCTCCCCTTTCTTCCCATCATGGTTACCTCCACACCCATTTAGACACTGCAGCCTGAGCTTTTGGGGGTGAACACCCCCTGCTTAGTTTCTTCTGTACCATCTTTTAGAAACTGAAATGCAATAAGGGAAGTGTTTCCAGCTCTCCGCTCCTGCCCCCTTTAGTCACTTTTATGACATGCAGGGAATATATAGGTACCATTCTTCTCCCCTGCCCTAGGGATGTGATTTACACTGATATAAACGTGGAATTCCTGCTAGAATGAGTTCAGTTTGATAATCTAGGTAAGTAAACCTCAGGAGTGTGCTTTCGACCTTGTATTTGCAGTTTTTGATCATTATTCTACAGAAGGATTGATTTCCATATGTGTGATTGTGAGACTAAGGAATGAGTGCATTTTTCTGTTGTCCCTTTAAAGGGTAGGGCACATTGCTTGGTTTATTTTTTCATGATCTGAAATAGGGTCATTGATTTTTTGCATGTAAATCAGATTTCAAGTGGGGCAGTTAAATGTAACATCCTATGAGAAAGATAAGGAACCACAAGCAGAATGCTTGATCTGAGGAACAGGGCAGCTATTGAAGCATTTATGTTCACAGAAACACAAAAAGGGAGAGAGAAAAATTTTTGTAACTCCTCTTTTCAACATGATATCCCCCCTAGGTAAGAAGGGTTAGCCCGACATGGTATTTTTGACAATATGGTGATTATACCAAATCAGATAAGGTTTTACAATTACAGTTCCTGCCCAGTCTTAGAATTTTATACATCATATGGGTTGAAAATGCTCTGTGTTGCCCCCACTGTAAGAGCAGCTTTTTTATTGAATGACTGTATAATTCTGAGGAAACTTCATTAAATTTCTTTAGAGTTTTTGCTTCATAAGATTGTATATTCTCAAAAGCTAATTTCTGTTAAGATAGTGAATTTTAAACTTAAAAATAATATTTGAAATTTTTGTATCACGTAATATCAAAAGAGTACTTTTACTTTCTCATGCAAAATATTTGTATCATATTTTACATTTCAGTTAATTTTTCTCCCTTCTCAGGCCTTAGGATGTATGCTATACAAGCTTTGTTTTTTCACTTTGCCATTTGCCGAAAGTCCGCTGGCAATTTCTTCAGGGAACTTCACTATTCCGGATAATGCAAGATATTCCAAACACTTACAAGCGCTTATTCGTAAGTATTTAAAATTTTTATAACTCTTTAACCCTAGCACACCTCAGCCATAGAAATTAATCGGTATGATGTACATTTCAGGACAAGCAGACACTATGATTTATGAATGCTTTCATAATGGAAATACCAGACAGTATTCTGATAAACAGCCATGATGTCTCAGATCACACACCAAGTAAAATTCCAGGATGTTTAACCTATAAACTAAACCATTATGACCAGTTCCCCACAGGTGTGGCCTTAGCCATCAGGGAAGGATTACAACCCATATCAATAAAATTAATGATGTCAGTGGGCCCAGGTAATACTGCTGCAATGTAGGGTTGTCTTACATTACCAGATTACTACATGATCCTTAGGATAGCCAGAACCAGCCTATATCATTGATGATTTTAATGCTAGACTTACAGATTTCATATATTTTATCACAAATATCACTGGCAGAAATGTA
The DNA here is from genome assembly GCA_038088735.1 of Panulirus argus. NCBI lineage: Eukaryota > Metazoa > Arthropoda > Malacostraca > Decapoda > Palinuridae > Panulirus > Panulirus argus. The sequence goes on along the minus strand of JAYMFT010005111.1, from coordinate 15,422 downwards.
TTAAAACTAATTAAATGTTTCAGCACTCAGCACTTGTGGCCAAACTTCCCAACCTTTGTAAGTCACTCAGCCTTGTCCTTGCCAGATATAATTCTTGGAAATGGCGAAACCTAACACAATATCCACATAAGTAAAAAAATGTTGCCTCACAAGCTGCGATCACATTCCCATGATAGTCAGTATATCAACTGCTCTAGTGCTTATTCTTGGTACACAGTGGTTGGCTACCCAGAAAGTTATCTGGAACTTATTTAGTGAAACAATTCACAAAAATCTCTCTAGTGCTGACCTTCAAAGAAACAAATTGATGGAATAGACAAGGCTCTAGATAGTTAGCGTGAAACCATTGCAAAAGTGCAATCAGTTACAATCCTCATCAATAGATATAAGACATTATCATACCTCCCGCCCACTTCATAAATAATAGAAACTAAACACCATTTCACCAATATTCTAGAGTGCACTAACTCCAATAGCTGGACATATGATCTGCACTCACAGTGTAGAAACCTCTAGCAAACCTTAATGGAGAAATCAGAACAAAATAACACACTGGGAAATTACGATCAACTTCTTAGTGTAGAAATATAGTGACCCAAAAGCATTCTTGCAAGGAGTCAGATGCTTACAAGAGAATACCATTTGTAACATCAAATATCCAAAAGTTAGCTTGAAAAAGGTTTTGTCTTATGTTGAAAGTAAATCTTGCAGTCTGCATGCATTAAAGTGATGATAATGAAGTTGTAAAGATTTGCAAAAAACAAGAGCCATTGAGTGAATTTGGGAGTGTGTTTAAGAAAAGAAAATTGAGTATGTATATATAGAAAATGAAGTAATGAAAAGAAAGAATGATGTTAGGTTGTTGAATATATATAGATAGATTGAAGTTGGAAAGACATAAGGGTTAGATGTTTTGATATCTATCTCCTGACCCTGACCTGTGCAGCTAAAATATGGCCATGGAATATCACAGAAGTCACAAATCCAGGCTGTGGAAATGAGCTATTTAAGAGTAGCATGTATTATAACTGGATGGAATGAAAAAAGAAATGAGGTGGTGTATGAGAGATGTGGTATGGCAGGGAATGAATTGTGGAATGGTATAGTGAAACATAATACTTTAAGGTGTTTGAGCATTTAGAAAGAATGTTGGATGGGGATTTTACAAGGAGAGTGTATGATAGTACAATTAAAAGGGGTTGTTTTGTGAGGAAGACCTCCTGTGACATGGGGAAATAAAGTGGAAGAGTACTGAAGGAAAAGAAATCATGGAGAAGTGTGTGGAATGGTATATATGAGGGAGGCATGTTAGGACAGGGATAAGTTGAGCTCCTGGAGGGAATGGGCATCAGAGATATAGATAGACAGATATGTAGAAATGAGACCATTGTTTGTTTGTTTCTGATAATACCTGCATTAAAGGCAGAAAGGCAGGTATACACAAAAAGAAAAACACTAAGGATAATCGAATCAAAACTATGTAACTAGAGTTTCAAAAGTTAGGTAGACTGACAAAAATTTAAGAAAAGTAATGAGATCATCCCTCAAGTGTTTTAAGTTTTACAGGAGGGCTGAATGTACTAGTACCTGAGAGTGATGTCCTTTAAAGAGTAAGTAAGGGGTTTTTTAGGGCATGAAATGAGGAGTGAGGGAATCAGAGGAGATATTGGGTTTTATGAGCATAATTGCTAGTGAAAATAAGATGAGCACTGGTTTGGTATGAACATATAGAGAGAGTGACTGGGTATGATTAAAGTGAGTGGAAGTGAATATTGAAGACATCCCAAAGTGAAGTGGAGAGACAGTGTCGAGAAGGGGTATACAAGGACATACATGTAGATGAATTCAAAGAAATTTTTACTGATTGTGTTGCATGGGGAAGGCTTTTCAAGAGCCACTATGAGCTGTAGTGTGATAAAGAATAGAATATTAAAACATTGTGTCCCTATATATGCTATCCTTTTGATAGCAATCTGCAGTTTTTAACTCTGTCTTTGGTGTTATGTAGCCTAAAGAATGTGCATTTCTGTTGCTCATATAAGCAGCAGCCAGGGTGCCTATGATACCATGATTTCTAAATTCTTTTTTGCAGGTTATATGTTGGACCTAGACCCAGACACTCGGCCAGACATCTACCAAGTTGCCAGTTTGACCTTCAAGTTGGCCAGTAGAGAATGTCCTGTCAGAAACGTCAATGTAAGACATGATCAGATTCAGGTCATTTGACATAAGAGTATTATTGATAGGGTGAATAGATTCTCTCTGCTTTTCCCTTTCTACTATTTTTGGTGTTTTATCTCTTCTGAACACTCTAAAATCTGAATAAGTTTTTTCTGTTATCATGTCTGAATCGTGAATTGGCAATGAGGCCCCCTTTTTTTTCTGCATTAGTGTTCAGAGAGAAGTCAGATGACATGTTTTAAACTTGACCAAGCTTCCTTTGGATCTTACTTGTCTCTAACTCATTTGCTTTTTTCAGTATCACTCAGTGTTGGTGAACCGTGTGTGACTTGTCTATCCTCACTCTTGTCTAGAGATGTACCAGAATGCTTAATACTTCAGCCCCTTGAGCTTGACCCTATAAGCAAGGAGTGTAAAGCCAGGTCGGGTTATCTGATCAACTCATAGGGATTGAAAATAAGCAGCAAGTGGACAGTCGAAATTCTGTAATTGTTGTGGGAAAATTATATTTTCTGTCTATACTTGTGGCAGAGTATCAGATTAGGCTGTGATGTTTAACGTTCTCAGTCATACCTAACTTAGAAAAGAACGCTCTCTAGTTGCATAACCCACACATTGTACGCTATGGCATAGCTCATGTTGATCAAAATGTTAATGATGCTTAGATCCCTGAAAGCCACTTGAAAATTCACTGGTAGAATGGAGTGTGGCCTGCCCATATGTTAACACATTTCCAGTGACAGACTGACAATAAACTATAAATTCAGGCAGTTTATAACTTGCCAATATTGATATAGCTGCAAAAATAGATGGAGTGGAAATGCATGTTTCAGCTGACTGCTTGGACTTTGAGCTTACATCTTGTTGCTGTACTCTGCTTACCACCAGATGTTTACTACTAGAGTATTTGACAAGTGCAATTCATAGCAAGTAGATTAATGGAGAAGATATGGAATAGCCTTTTATGGGACTTACAATCTGCTAGTGGAAAAGCCTTCTGTGGGTCTTTCCATCTCCTGATGGAAAAGCCACTCCCCAGACTTGTATAGTCACTCCATCTGACTCATCTCTGAAGGTTCTGTATATTCTTTTGTCAAAATAGGGTTGACTTCTCTGAGGGACCCCCTGAATAGGGTGAAGAGTAAATATTTCAAGTGCTCTGTGTTGATGCTCTTCTAAGGATGAGGATCACAATTTGGGTTGGTGATTTCTCTTGGAAATTCATGAACCAAGTGCTTCAACCAAGATCCACAGGAGAAACAATTATTGCAGTCAAGGAGAATTTTGTTCAACTCCAGGCACTTAAAGATGTGATGAAGATAAAGGGGATTATCAAAAATTTTCTCTCTACCATTCTGACTGTCCTGGTGGAAGAGATTGTGCCTGCCAACTGAGCCTAGAGGAATGTGGTTGGTGAGAGAGAGAATAAAGTTATCAGTGTCACTGGAACAGTTCTGGATAATTTGTAGATTTTTGGGTGTTTCACTTCCACGGTATTTTATATGAATACCCACTTTGTGGTGTGTGGGTGATGTCAGCATTGGGGTACAGGGCTTGGGGTAATTGATTTTTTTTCCTAAAAAAATATGGTAGACATAAGGTATGTGCTGGGTCATAAGCCTGCTGTAGCATACAGAAAGAATTACCCCATTTTTCCTGCACAAGTAGTGATATTATCATTTAACTTTCAATGAATCTATTGGTAATTGTTTTTTTATTGTGTGAGAATTGGTATTTTGCATTGTTGTCAGTATTGGTGATTTGGTTTAAAGTATAGTTCTTTGTGTCTCTCTTAGAAAAACGGTTTTTGGTATTGGAAAAGTATTTACTTGAAAGAAAATCCATATATTTGACTCCATCAGTAAAAAGTAATAAGAATATCCACTCTGTAACCTTTAGAATACCAATAACTTTGTGTTTAGTGTAGTACCAAATTTTATTTTCTGTGCTCAGCACCATCCTTTTAAATATGAATGTGGAAACCATTGATGAGAATTTGTAATAAAACATATATTCATGTTTTCCCTCAGAATATGACTGTGCCATCACTGGACCAACTGTGCCAGCTAGTAAGTGAAAGGGAACAACAGTCATCAGTCAAAATGAATCGTGTAGCTGCAGGACCAGTGATAGAGAGTACCTCAGTGGCTCCTCGGCAACGACCAAAGGCTTCCCAACACCCATCTTCCCTCTCTTCTGGTGGTGGTGCTCTTCCTCTAGGTTTGCCACTTCAAAACACACAAGGTATGTTATTCTAGTATTATTGCTTACTCATACAGATGGATGTATTGAGTAGTTTTTACAAGTACTGTATATAATAATTGCTTGCCAGTAATTAGTAATTACCAGTGAAATTAGGGGAATTGTGTAATCAAATAGGTATTTGGTAAAGACTCTCCAAGGCTCACTCAGTTATTAGTGTTGAACGCTTTGCGTTGACTGTTAGTGCAAGTGCTTTGAAGCTTTATTGTTAAGGTGTTTAGTATCAAGAGAATTTGACATGGATGTGGAGAGATGGTTATTGGCCATAGTGTTTGAGAAAGCTTGTGCATGCACCCTCTTGCTTTTAATGGATGCTTTCCAAAGAGAATTGGATCAATATATGTTAGCAGAAGAAAGATACAGTTACATTCTTAGATTCTTTTCCATGTACCAAGCAAAGTTTTTAGTGTATCATTTAGTTTTTGTATGTTAAGTTTTTTACTCACCTTAAAGCCTTAAGATTAATGTGTTTCTTTTGAATTTTAGTGTTCAATTTGCTTTCCTTGGAAAGTGTACTGTTGGCTGCCAAATGAAATGTTGATGATTCCTACAGGGACTTAATATAAAAGCTCCCACAAATGCTCAGAAAGAAATTAAAGTATTTAGAAAAAAAGGGATTAAGGAAAAGAATACTACCTTTGTATCTTTTATTTGTCATAGAAGGTAACTAAGAGGGACAGGAGTGGGGAGCTGGGAATCTTTATCTCCTGTATCATTACTTTGTAATAGATGGATCTGAGGAAGGAGCTAAGTAAGTATTTTTCATGTAAGGCTCAGATGTCTGTTCTTGTTGCAACCCTGCTAATGTAGGAAAAGAGGAGCATATATAAAAGAAAAAAAAAAAAAAAAAAAGACAAGATGTATGAACTGAGAGGCTGTATTAATTCAATCCAAGTGTATGGGAAACGAGGTAAAGAAAAAGTAGAGAAGGTATGCAAGTAACCAAGCCTCAAAATAAGAGGCCTTGATAATATTTCATAGAGAGTGAAAGAAACACCACTGCAATGAAAAAAGGGGTTCAAGTTAAGAGGTGAGAAAGATGTTGAACTGGTGAAGTTTTTTACTGTACAGTGTTAAGGAAGAAGAGCCCACCATATATATTTTTATTTATTTTATTATACTTGATTGCTGTTTCCCATGTCAGCGAGGTAGCGCCAGGAAACAGACGAAGAAAGACCCATTCCCCCACATAAAGATATATACATACATGCACATGTATGCACAGTACATACATATACATACCAACATATACATATATACAAACATATACATACACAGGCATTTACACATGTACATAATCACACTTGCTCACCCCCATCCATTCTTGATGCCAACCCACCCCACAGGAAATAGCATTGCCACCCCGTGTTAGCGAGGCACCAGGAGACAGATGAAATGACCACATTCGCTCACACTCAGTCTCTAGGTGTCATGTGTAATGCACTGAAACCACAGCTCCCTATCCACATCCAGGCCACACAGACCTTTCCATTGTTTATATATATATATATATGCTAATGTTAATAATAATATTCTTATCACTTAGGCTTTGCTTTCTGCACTGTCAGATGAAATGTGTGAACTTATACTTGTAATCTGAAGCTGTTATTTCCAGCATAAAGCAAAAGCATGTAAATATTCTTATCTCATAAAGTATTAAGAGCAACAAGCATGAAACTCAATATGGTGTTATAAAAAGCATATCCTGTTAACTTCTATATTCTGAATGTGCTACCACTAACTAATACACACTGTTAATGGTTAATGAAAAAAAACCTGCTGGGGAAAAATTGAGTTCCTTCTCTGAGAGTGTGTCATTCTATCATGAATGCTGTCTCATGTATGGCCAAGTTTTCAGGTGTGAAACATCAAGGACAAAAAGTAACAAAAATTCAAGTAATCCCACACACAAACACTTACTCCCTCTGCCAGTTTAAGATGAAATGCCATGCTTCATGCACATGCATAATGGCACAAATAAGACAGGAAACAACCTGCCACTTTATTCTCAGCCCTTTTTGGGACAGAGAATGACAGCAGGCCTCAAATGATAAGAGGAAAAAGATGGGTGTAACAGCTACAATAACATGACAGAGAGTTTTCTCATACCTCATGTAGGGTTTCTGTTTCTATCTTTCTGTAATGTTACCATGAATTATGCCTATAATCAAATACTATATCTGGTAAATGGTAGGAGGAGGATTATAGTCACAACAAGGTTAATGACAACTGCAGATAAGAACCTTTTGATTTTCTTACCCACAAATAAAAATGGGGTTGAATATTCAATCTATATCAAAAAGGATTTCCTGTATGATTACCGTAAAGCTGCAGCTGTGGGTAAAGACTCGACCCCAGAGAACTGGACTTGCCTACCCTATGCTAGCCTACTAAAATGAGGCCATATACACATCAACAATTCTTTTTTTTTAATACAAAACATGAAAACAAAGGCATAGGAAAACAGCTAGATTTAGGAAAAAATGACCCTTACTATCATGTACAAAATTATGAAGGACCTGAACTACCTTCCAACTACAACAGAAAATGATCCCTAACAAGTCAACACCAATAAATGTATTGTCCTTCCAATTTGTCAACATACACGGACTTAAATTACAAAAGAATTCCTTTCATCTTTAATCCTTGGTTTACTGACTGAGAAAAATACATTATTTGTAGCCTTCACAGAAATACGAGTAAGACAGTTTAAGGAAAGTGATGTCTGGGTCCTAAACTACTACAACATATACAGGTATGACAGAATAGAGAGGTCATACGGATGAGTTGGGCTGTAACTTTTAAGATTCACTTACAATGTACGACTAAATTCTTTAAATAATGCAGAGAAAGTGTTAGTTATAAAGACTAAAAACTTTAACTTGGTTAAGCACTTATTCATGAGCCACCTGATGCAAGACCAAAGAAATTTACAAATATAATAAGAAATATAAAATCCTACCATGATAACTTTGAAAACCCAATTCTAAATATAATCTTTCTTGTAGATTGCAAACCTAACATATACAAGGCTGATATGACTAGGAAACAGCACTGTAACAAAGAATTTCATGCAAAGAAACTCAGTTAAACAGCTGCACAAAAGAGAACTAATTATACTCTGGGATAAGATCTTTCTTATTTAGAAGACAGTAAAACCAACTAGAAACACAGACTTGAAATGCAAAAATACTTTTCATCCTGAGATGGTGTCCTGCAAGCTGACATTCTCTATGACATATTGGGGTTAGGGTCTTCTAGCCCTCTACCTTTCTGGTGGAAAAACACAGGCTTCCCCACACACTGCTCTCCTTCCAACTACGTAGTGGCAGCTCACTTATCTTAGGCCCATCTCTGGCCATTCAGAAACTGACACAGAGATGAAAACATTGACCCACTCACTCCTGACTGTGTGTTTGTTTTTGATGTCAAAGGCAAAGAGTTGTAGAATGCTTAGTTTGTGGTTAGGGTTCTGTAAGGTAGCAGTGTTTGCTTCTGAAGAGAGGGACTGTGTTTTATGCTGTTGTTTGTTGGGTATCAGTGTTGGGAGTGTTAGAGTTGGTAAGGGTGCTTTGGGAGCATCTGATGGAACAGTGCATTTTGGTGATGGGCGCTTGGACTGTGTGTGGAGGTGCACTTATGGTTCAGAGTTAAGGTTAATGTCATTGGCTTGCATTGATAGTGTAGTGATGTTCTGTGTGTGTCTATGTACAGAGAATGCAGGGCAACATTAAACCATTCAGTGCCTTCATCTTGACTGTTGTATTGCAGACATGACAAGTCTTGAAATATGTTGAATTAGTGTTAGTCATGCTTTAAGGATGGATGATGCTTAGGGCACAGACAGAAAAAGAATAACTCTAACATGTCTGGAGAGTGTGGTGTCAGATAGGTGTAAGGTCATTTCAGTGTGCATATGTTTTATCAGTGTTGTGTTTGTTGGAAGTGGGAAGTGGGTCTGTGCATAAAGTTTGTTAAAAGGTTAAACAAAACTAAGCTTTTTATTTCTACTTGGGATGGGTGGTTAATTATGGAGTGGTTTGGTTGGGAAGGGTCTAGTGCTATTGCAAAATGAGTGCTGAGCATATTGAGGTGGGATTGAACAGTGAAGATCTTTGTTCCATTATATAAGTACTGTGTGTTTGTGGTTGCTAGGCAGCCAGTGATTGTCCTGTGTGTTCTGTTTTGTATGGTTTGCAGCTTTGTTATATTTGATTTGATAGGGTGGATTATCAGGAGCATGAGACATTGTTTCAGTTAAGAGTGAATGAATTGCTTACAGAGGATAGCAAGAGATTCTTTTTCTTATCTATATCAAATATCATTAAAGACATTAAGTTTGTTGCTCCTGTACTGATGTTTGTGGTGTTGTTGGTAAATCTACGAACATTGTATATGATACCCAGAATAATTAGTCCTGCTGAGAGGAGCAATTGGCAATTTAAGGTGAGAGGAGGGTGCATGTTCGATCTGTGTCTGGATAGGGTTATGAGGGTGATCGAAGACTTCTGTGGATATGTACACAATCTGTTTTGGGTGAGCCACTGTTTTGTTTGTGTGATGTGTCATCGCATATCTGTTGCTACTTGAATAGAGTCAGGGAGCTGTGATGTGATTGTATGGTCATCTGTATATTATACGACCTTCTCACTGTGGTGTGTATAACATGTACACATACAAGAATCTAATGATACTGCTAATTCTATGTTGTTAGTAAATTACATATCACTTCCTTTACCCGAATCTTCTACAACTGGCCGAGTTTCACCATCTGTACTGCTCAGCATGGCTGCTGTAAGAAAATTCTTCAAATAAATACTGTTTCTTTCAACTTATGGTTCTTTAATATGATAACACAATATAACAACAGTTAATCTGGCTTCTGCTTCAAATAAAAATCAATGAATAAAGCTGAACAACAAAAAAAAAAGGGGGGGGGGGGAAATGTGTACATTCCTATGATAAAAAAAAGAAATGAAATCACTTGGGAAAAGAGGAAATTATTTTCCATAAACTTATCCTAAACTGTAGTTCTTAAAGAAATATAGAGAAGCATTACCCTGAAATAATGATTGTTCATAATTTTTTTGAATATCTAGGTAACAAATATAACAAAATGGAAAGTTGTTACCATGGCTAGTTGCTGTTCCGGTGAAGCTTGAAGCACCAACTTGACTGAGACTTCCATCAGGCAATGTTTCACAGCTCTCGTCCAGCAGGCTGTTATAGTCACCATGCGAGCTAACTGTGTCTGAGGCACCTACAGGGCCAGGAGAGGGATAAGCAAAAGCTAAAAAGGTTCATGATCAAGAAAGGAACTTCAAAGTGAAACTCACAAGAATTCAATTTACAATGTCATCCATTAATATAATAATTCCATGTTCCATCTTGACCATTTACCTAAAAACATAATATAATACTGCAAACCAAACTGAGTAAACTGGCTGCTTCAAAAAGCTACTTTGTTCATTCTTACTACTGATTAATTACTAGTGACTGTTGATTTTATCAGATTCTTAAACCTTTCAAGGGCACTTAACCAATAAAATGATAATTAATCTAAAACTCCAAGTTATTAGAGGTAATATTGTAATGTGAAAGGTCAACAAAATTTTCTGATATTTCAAGATTATAATTTAAACCATCCTGAACACCAAAAAATCTAAATTCACATCTGTGATAGGTAACTTTCCAAAGCAGCCTTACTTACTTAGGGAATAATTTCAAGGCAAATAAAAACTCTAACCTGATGAAAAAGATCATATCTATCTAAGGAAGCATTAAGTCATAAGACCCTTCCTTATCCAACAAGCAATGGGATTCTTAAAAAAAAATAAATAAAATAAAATAAAAAAAAGGAAAAATTTTCAGAACAGTGCATCATACAAGCTTAAACCCTTCAAGGCAACCTTCCCAATTCCACCGCCAGATGGTATAAACTGCATCACAGCTTTATTCTAAAACAACAAACGAGGCTGGACTTCACAAGACAGTAGACAGTGCATTAGAATTCAATATGAATTTATAAGTAAATGTAACTACCTCAAGGTAGTCTTCATAAAAGAAACTTGTTGTATCATAACTAACACTCTTGTGGTGGAATCAGTCTCATGGTTGCCTATTTGATATTACAGCACCTATAATTGCAAATGGGGTTAGTTTCAAACTTATGGGGCCCATCTTTTTCTACTCAAGTCTTTTCCAACTTTTTCATACTCTTTACATTCACATTTCTCCACTCTGCTCGTTCATCCACCACCCTATTAATATGAATGTATTACTTCACATCATCTTTATCTTTTATCTTGCCTTCCTTTTTGCTGCATCCTTAAACTGATCTGTTCCTAATAGTTTTGAAGACAAAGTCAATACCAGCATTGTCAACATATTCACAAACAAAAAAGTTGTAATAATGTTTTCCACTTCCTTCTGATTTCCAGCAAGAGCATGTCTACTGTAAAGAAACACACATCACAAGCATATCAAATTCACTTTCTTATATATCTATTTTTTATGATAGGTAAAACTATATATCTTTAGATGGGGTTTTCCAACACAGGTTAAAATAAATACACTAATCATGATATGAATCAGATGATACAAAGGAAAAAAATTTGACCAATTCATGTAAACTACACACCTTGTAAACCAGATGTTTAACTTGCCTAATTAGAGCATGCATGGCTTGCAACAGAGGAACTATTCATTAGAGAAAATGCATTCCAAACAGATTCACATTATCTATACACAGTGTTGCAGACAGTGTCTTGGGTTTTGTCTCCACTGTGAACATCTCAGTATTGCATTTACAGATAAAGAGTATTAATTCTATAAATGTTTCAGTCCCTGCTTTAAAAACATGTGTAACAACTGCAAGGAAGCTGAAAAGATAATTTTTTCTAAAGCTGAGTATGAAACTGATATAACAGCTGTGCACAGACAACTTGTTTGTTAAGCTACCCATGGAGTACGGGATGAACAGTTCATAAATAAGAACAATGAAGCAAAATGAGAATCATATCAAGCTGATCTACCATTCAATATTCTGATTTCCATGGGTATAGACTAATTAATGAGGCAAATCATGGAAATATGCAAAAAGCCCTACATCTTTAAAATAATAATCAAAAACCAAAAGGGTGTTCTCACTATTAGTCACATCTCAGGCACTGAACCTCCCCACTTATCACCCCAAGAAACTTTGTAATTAACAAAAATTCAAAGTGGTAATAGATGGAACCATGTCTAAAAAAAAGAGGAAAAAACAAGGAAAATCTACGGGAAGGAGCAAAAGGAACAACAATGGCTTCCATATCATATGTAATAATGATTTCAGAAGTTAACATTGAAGAAAAAGAGAGCATAGTTATAGATTTTGCAGAGAACATGTGAGTGAGTCAAGTGACAGGATAAGAAGACAAAAAGCAAAATGACCTGAATATAATTAAAAAAACAGGCAGAAGAGAACTTGTTGGAATTTGATGAGAGAAAAATTGTATGGTTCATGCAACTATTATCAATACATTCTATGAAAGTTTCAAACAAGGAAAGACACAAAAACATCAAAGATCTAAGAGTTAGCATAAATAAGAAACATGAATTCAAAGAACAAATCGATAAGATAGTGCTATGATGCCAAACAGAGACTGGTATGATAATGAAAACTTTCAAAATGACGGATAGAAAACCCTGAAAATACTAACTGCATGCAGTATATAAGCATAACTGAGTACTGCTGTATCATATACCTATACCTGATTTATTAATGCCCAATCTAAATATTTTCAGTTACAAAATTTGTAATTTGGAACATGCTTTAATTTCTCTTAAAAAACCCACTGCTATGAAATTTCTTCAACAAATTTCCCTCATCCACAAAAACGGGATAAATGTAGGTTTTGAAATTTGATACTCCCCTATAAAGTGTCCTACAAGTAGGAGATAATCTCCTGAATAGTCTCCAGAAACATCAAGGTTAGGTTCTAACCCTCTGTATTTCTGTTGGGAAAACACTTGATTTGCCCATCAACTGCTGTCCTCCAACATAAAAACTGGCAGCTTGCTTGTTTCGACCCCACTTCAGTTAACCAAAGATCACCAAAGAGATGACATCATCGACCCATTCACTTCTGGCTGCTCAAAAGTCAGAATATGCTGACTGCAGGCATCAACCCGAGAGTGATCACAGATGGTTATAAAGAGAGAGAGAGAGAGAGAGAGAGAGAGAGAGAGAGAGAGAGGGGGGGGGGGAGCGGGGCAGGGTAAGAGATCAGGAAAAGAGCTCAATATACATCAACTTTAAGAGAAAAGGTTTCTCAAATTTCAATGACTACATTTCTCTCCTCTGCTATCTGTCCCATGAGCCTTAGAGGAGAGCCACATGGAGGAGGGTTTAGAGAAACAGCTCCAGACAAGATGACCAAACACAAGAGCAGAAATAAGTCTCTGCTTTGGTGAGTTAAGGACACACTAGAGTCTGTCTCTCCTGAAGGAGGAATCCCTAGAACCAGAAAAAGCTAATGAAGGTGGTACACAAGTGCCATATACATTTTCTGTTGATTTTCTCCAATGAAACGTTTCTGAGGATGGCCAAGCTTGAAACATGCCCATTTCCTTATGTTCTCTAGCATAAAGCCCAGGTTGAGACAATAAAAAATTTTCTTAATCCACACTGAGATATTCTTCACAAAATGGGGTTTCCTGATTCTAAGAAGGAAAAATAATGTAAAATAATGTTCCTCTCAATAATCTCAGTAGAAGTTTAAAGATCTCTGTGAGACTAAAAAGGCATCAGGCATAAGGCTCTCCTGGTGATGTCTTTCAAACCGTAAAAGACTGTCAACAAAGAGAAGAGTTTTGAGTCTCAACACACCAAGTAATTCACTGCCATTACTTAACATTTCTTTCCTTCCTTCAAAGAACAATAGAAACAGGACCTTTGGAGCAGACAGAGGTGTTGTAATATATGTAAACAGCATACTAAGGCAAATTAGTTAATAAAGTTATGCCAAGGAAAATGTGAAAAATTATCAGTATACATATCAACCAAAGACAATCAAAATTGGGACATACAGACCACCTGACATTAGAAATGATGAATGTAATGAGAAATGAACATGGATGAATTAATGAAAAGCTTTAAGAAACCCAAGCAAACAAATACATGGTTGGGTGACTTCAATTTCTATTTCACTGAATATGGTAAAACAGACCTAGAGTATGGATGCAGACCTAGATCTAAAACAGTAAACAATACATCAGCAGATGAATAATTACCTATGAGTACCTACAACAACATTTTGCTGAGATAGCAGGGCGAGCATATACAGCTCACCACTAGACTTGTAGGTGAAACCTATTTACAAAAATTTGAAAAAAATTCAATCTAATCAAAGTCATACACAAATGAACAGCAACACCTTAAACTCGATTCTTAAAAATGATGCATTCATCATACAACTAACTCATTTTGTTTCATTGAGTTAGTTGTATGATGAATCTGAGAAGAGCATGTGGTGTGACTATATAGAATGAAGAAAGAAATGAAGGGGTGTATGAGAGACATGGTATTGCAGGGAATGCAAAGGGAATGAATTGTGGAGTGGAAGAATGGGTGAAACATAATACTTCGAGGTGGTTTGGGCATGTGGAAAGAATGGAAGAATGGGAGTTTACAAGGAGAGTGTATGATAGTACAATTAAAGGGGTTGGTGTGAAAGGAAGACCACCTGTGATGGGCAAATTGGGTGGAGAAATACTGGAGGGAGAGAAATGGAGAAAGAAGGCATGTAATGGTGTATGCGAGGGAGACATGTAAGGACAGGGATAAGTGAAGACTTCTACCTTGTTCACCCCTTGATGGGAGTTTCCAGAGAGAATGAATGTTAGAGACATAGATAGATAAAACTAATTACAAATTATCAAAACTGGCATCCTTGCTCACATCACAGAAGTGATCATAAATTACATACTGTACTATAAACATTGCAAAACACACAGAAAGTTGAAGTAGATACTAAAAGTAAACTGTGCGACATAATCTCTGTTCTCATAAAAAAGAGTGGAAGGGGGTTAATAGCAAGATAGCATCCACAAAATGAAAAAAGGTCTTCAATAAAAAGTTGTTCAAAAGTTAACAGAACACTGATTAATGAGAGTACAGAAAATGAGCTTAAAGGACAAATACCATGCACTGGAAATGTACTTGAAGGGCAATTAACATGCAAAAAGAAAAAACAATACAAAGCAAAGACTACCAAGAGACATAAATCAGTGGATAAATACAAGAAGAGATTGGAAGAAAATAGACAAGGTATACAATAAGAAGAGATCGGGTAGAACAGATGAATGAAAAAATAAGAAATACAGACAAGAAAATTATGAAAACAAACAAAAGAGAACAAAAACTGAATGAGGAAGTAATAAAATGCATAGAACAAAATTCAAAAGTTCTATTTGCATATGTGAATAAAGCAAAGACCAAATAAATCAAAGATTGGGCCTTTTAAAGAAAAGCACAAATACATAAAAGTGACAGAGAAAACACAGTATGCCATATGCTAAAAGCTGAGCAGTACAATTTTGCATTCAGCCAAGAACTAAAGAAAAATATGAAGATAAAATGTTTAATTATAAATACAATGCCCACATGCTGAAATAACCTAATCACTCTACCTTATGACATCCACAGGAGTTTAATTTTCCAGCATGAAATAACACAATCAATCTACTTCATGACATCCTCATGAGTTTAATTTTCCATAATGTTCCCTTCTTTTGCATTCAAAAACCGAACACTTACATCTATTCAATGCTGCAGAGACCTTCAAACACACCCACTTTTGTTCTAACAGACATTGGCTTCTCAGTGTACATTCCTAAATGCACCCAGGACCTTAGCCACCTTTTCCACTGAGTCACTTTAGTTCCCAAGGGTTCATAAAAGATACTGACCTTTAAAAAAAGCTTCTAAAAATTTG
>JAYMFT010005100.1:0-17172 GCA_038088735.1 Panulirus argus | reverse complement strand
ATATATATATATATATATATATATATATATATATATATATATATTCCTTCTGATCCACGGGGAAATGAAACACGATATGTTCCCAAGTGCACTTTCGTGTAATGATCACATCATCAGGGGAGATACAAGAGAGAAATATAAGTCAGTTGGTATACACGGCAGAGACATAGCTAGGACACTATTATGATAAACGATATAACGATATATATATATATATATATATATATATATATATATATATATATGCAATGCGAGTCTGTCATAGCTATGTACTTAAGGGCAATTCTCATGGCGACTGATTCGCGTCTTCCTAAGAACATCCAAAGACCCCGGTCCACGGATCGTGATTTCAATGTCAATCTTAGCGAACGTACATCTAACATTTGATGGGGTCACCTTTTCTCTCTCTCATTCACTCGTGGCCCCGGCAGGATCTCCTCTGGTCGAAGGATATGAGACGCCCTACACAGCCGTGAGGCGAGGCCAAAACCCATCTGGGCAAGACCTGACTTGGGCCATGGTGTATGTGTGTGTACATAAGACTCTCTCTCTCAGTAACACACAAATGGTAATCACTATTAGTAATCAGAGATGAGGAGTAATCATAAATACTTATCACAGCTGAGGGGTAATCACAAATGGTAATCACAGTCCAGGGGGGAGTGATCACAAATAGTAACCAAAGCTGAGAGGAAGCAATCACAAATAGTAACCACAGCTGATGGTGAGTAATCATAAATAGTAACCGCAGCTGACGGGGAGTAATCACAAACAGTAACCACACGAGTCTGAACAATCACAAACGGTACCCACAGTTGAGGCTGTGTAATCATACACAGTAATCACACTCCGGTGTAGTAATCATAAACAGTAATCACACTTGAGGCTGAATAATCACAGGTGCCACACTGATGTAGTAATCACAAACAGTAACCACACTTGTGGAGTAATCACAAACAGTAACCACACTTCGGGCGAGTAATCACAAACAGTAATGACACTCGAGGGGCTCGCTAGGCTTCTCGTCTAGGGGCAACACTGCATCCTAGCGCGCGTCCGTTGCCGTGGGTCGGTTAGCAGCCAACCCCGTCCTGACGGGGGTCTGGTCCCAAACTTCTTTGTTCGACCGGATGGCGCCCCCGTATCAGCCGCAGCAGCCTTTGTGTAGCACTTTCCAGCACACACACGTGTGTACGGACGTCATCAACCAACCACCACACGCGATACGGTCAGGACAAGGTACTAGTTCAAATGTCAAGTCACAGATGGATATTACTCTATACAGAAGTCCATAAACAAGGTATAAAACAATCAAATTTTTTAATTTTTGAACAATCGAATTTCGAAATAACTAAATTTTTAAATAATCAAATTTTTAAATAATCATATTCTTAAACATTCAATTTTTCAAACAAATTTTTAAACACTCAATTTCTTAAACATTCTTAAAAACCAAATTTTAAACAATCAATTTTCTAAACAATCAAATTCTTAAACATTCAAATCTTTAATCAAATTTTTTAAAATTCTAATTTTTAAACGATCATATTTCAGTATAGCAAAACCCTCGCGGTTGGAGTTTCCGACTACCACGCAAAAGGTCTTGGGTTCGAATCCTACTGCACAAGGTTAAATTGCGAATAAATATTCAAATATGGCGCGACTAAGTATATTACTGACAGTATATTCTCGTTCCAAAACACTTCTCAGTCCAAGGGAAACCATTTCCCTGATACTGGGCGTAGCACAGCCTTTGAGCCAATTATAAATATATGTAAATACATTACCAGACTCTGCCTCGAAAGGGTTTACATGGCGAGTTGAGAAGACTTCAGCAAAGGATTTATAATAATAATAATAATAATAATAATAATAATTATTATTATTATTATTATCATAATTATAATAATAAATAATAATTGTTGAATTTGTGTATCCGGCCGTCTTTCTATGGGAAAACTGATGATCGGAAAAAAAAAAAAATGCTACAAGCCCTAATGTTGGGCAGTGACGTATGTAAACAACCGGTTCCGTTCCGAGAACAGCCGGTTTCATACGTAGCACAACCGGCACTACACCTAGAACTCATCACATATTTTCCTTTTTCTTAATTGCCATTTCCCGCGTTAGCGAGGCAGCGCCAAGAACAGACGAAGGCCGCAATCGCTCGCTTTCATTCTCTGGCTGTCACGTGTAATGCACCGGAACCATAGCTCTACCCACAACCGGGCCCCACAACAGATCTTTCCATGTTTTACCGAGGACGCTTCACATGCCCTGGGCTGGACCAGGATAGAATCCCACCTCCGTATTCCCTGCGCGTCGTAGAAGGCGACCAAAGAGAACGGATGCTTGTTAGTACCATGAACTGCTAAACAGCCTCGTTTGCACACATTCACCTTCTAACTATCACGCACAATAAACTGTCAACCGAGTCCACCATCTACTACAACCAAGCCCCACAGAGTATCTTCTGATCTACCCTGATAGTTTTATAAACCCTGGCTTAGTTCCATTAACAGCACGGCGCGCGCCCCCCATATACCACATTCCTTCCATTCGTTTTCAATCCGCAGCAAGCCTAGCCTAGTCCACTCCACCCATCTATCTCGTTCATGGATTTCTCCGTATTGCTGCTATCTCCCAGGGCCTTGATGCACCGTGAGGGGCTCGAACCATGTGGTAACATCTGGGATCCCAGTGTGTGTGTGTGTGTGTGGGGGGGGGGGAGCCGCCGTACCTCCTCTAGCCCGAGGGAAGGGTCGTGTCGTCACATCCCACGATAACAATAACAGCGCGCCACGCCAGTGCTTCCGGTCCGATGCGGTGGCGGCGCCATCACCATAATGCCGCCGCCGCTTGGACTTCCCGCCCGCATAGAATCACAACCGCTCTCTCTCGCACTCACGTGGGATAGTCCCTACCCGTGGGATAGTCCCTGCTCGTGGGATAGTCCTTACTCGTGGGATAGTCCTTGCCAGTGGTCATACCAAACACGCACGAAACTCTGCAGACTCCTCAATTGCCAGTACATAGTCCAATTATCATGAACATCTATGTCTTTCTATACCGTTATTTACGGACTGCAGTACATGACCCACCATATTAATAAATAATAATAATAATAATAATAATAATAATAATAATAATAATGACACTTTAGTCAATTTGTAATACATAAATCAAACAAAGTTTCTGGACCCTGAGCGATTTTATTATATATATTCAGTCTCATACACAAGGCAAGAGAAAAAAATATTTATGTAAAACTGCAAGTAGCTAAATGTATACATATACATTAAATGACAACATATTTGGTTCGGCGTCATCATCCAATCTTTGTTCAGTCTCATCGAAAAATCAGTTTCGAGAATGTAGCAAAAAGAAGAAAAAAAAGTTTCATCAACAATGGTTCAAATGATATGGATTACTATCAGAAATTACCACGATCACATACAGTTAAAAACTGGCGTCATAAATTTGTTACCGGATTAGCGATGGGGTGTTAGAAACGTCTTTGTGCCAAATTGTTGAAATATGGCCAAGTTCTGACAAAAAAAGATTCAAGTTATGACAAAAAAATTTTTTGTAACCTCTAAAAACAGCCAAATTGGTCAACTCAAATTTGACAGACGCCTAGACGCCTGGTATATGACATAAAAATGACAAAAATGGGCAATATTTAATTAATATTGGCTGAAATAATGTCAAGGAAAGACTATTTTTGTAAGCTTTAAAATATTTTCAACAGAAAAAAGTTTTAATTAAAAATTTTTATATATACGCTGTGTCACCTCGACTGAAAAAATGTAAACAAAATACTGATGTCAAATTTTTGGGCTGGCCCCTTAACTCTACATAATCCTTTAAATACAAAGGTAAATTTTAGGGGTTTATACCTTAATCCCCATAAATTTCTCTTTAAGAACCTAAATACATAAAATTGCAACAGTCAAAGTGCAATGCCCCAAGATACGATACAAGCCTAAAAGTTTTAGATTTAAATCAATGGCCAGCAAAAATTAAGGAATGGCGCAAAAAAATATTGACTTTTAAGTGGAAACAAAAGATAAAAATAATACCTCTTTCTATACGAAGCGAGAAATGTTTTAGAAAACTAGAAGAATATAAACGAAATAAAATTAAAATTCCCTCGCCAAATCTCCCAAGTTGACACATGTAAATCTTCACTACAACTTCCGTGTATATTTCACGAACACCCCAACACTGACATTACGTAAATATATATATACAGGTTTACAGGCTTAATCTAATCAGAACCTGTTTTTTACTATCTGCGTGTCGAGTAGAGCACCATTTTGCCAGAATATGCCGGATATGGCAGAGTCCAGCAAGAGAGAGACATATAGGCTTTGAAATCAAGTACCTTAATGGAGGATATGTTCTGTACTTACAGTAAATAAATCCATTTAAATCATATACCGTCCATATTCACCATTACATAAGCAAACAAATCCCTATATCAACTAACAGACAATATTACAAAATGATAAAATAAAAGATACCCCGTAAAAAAAAAATCAACGAATGAACCCGTTCCCTCAAAATCTTTCCCTTGCCATTATCACTTATATCACTTTACATCACTTTTATGTACTTATAATCCACCCTTGCAACGCAGTAATCCTGCACACACGGCCTTGAATATTACGCCACGGGAGCCAGCAAAGAGGAAACGGCTACTTACGCTACTTGGAATGTACCGGAGGCAAACCGACCTCAGCTATGGCTAAGAAATGTGCCAAGCATCCCGTAAGAGAGGGTCGGTTTTGCCCTGGGTTCGTTGTAGGGTTCATTGTGGCCTCCTATGGGTGTAAATTACCTATTAACAAGAATTCGTCAATGTTTCCTACAGGCGTAAATTGCTTATTTACGATTAGGTTGCGTCATGGTTTCCTATAGGTGTATATTGCCTATCTACAAGTAGGATTCATCGTGGTTTTCTATGGGTGTAAATCACCTATTTACAAGGACTCATCATGGTTTACTGTGGATGTAAATTATCTATGTACTACTAGGATTCAACCTGGTTTCCTGTGATTATATCACCTATTTATGACTAGGATTCATCATGGTTTCCTATGGGTGTAAATTACCTAATTACGACTAAGATTCATCATGGCTTCATATGAGTGTAAATTACCTATTTACAACTAGGATTCATCGTGGTCTTCCTGTGGATGTAAATTACCTATTTACAAGAGTTCATCATGATTTTCTATGGGTGTACATTACCTATTTACAACGAGAATTCATCATGGTTTCCCATGTGAAAATCACCCATTTATGACAAGGATTCATAGTGGTTTCCTATGGGTGTAAATCACCTATTTACAAGGATTCTTCATGGTTTCCTATGGGTGTAAATTACCCATATACGACTAAGATTCGTCATGGTTTCCTGTGGGTGTAAATCACCTATTTACGAGTAAGATTCATCGTTGTTTCCTATGGGTGCAAATTACCTATTTAAGACTAGGATTTGTAATGGTTTCCTATGGGTGTAAATTACCTATTTACGACTAGGATTAGTTATGGTTTCCTATGGGTGTAAATTATATTTTCGACTAGGATTCGTCAAGGTTTCCTATGGGTGTAAATCACCTATTTACAACTGGGATTAATCATGGTTTCCTATGGGTGTAAATTACCTATTTACAACTAGGTTTCATCTTGGTTCTACACTCGTGGAAGCCTCTGTGTGTGTGTGTGTGTGTGTGTGTATGCAAATGCCAGTCTGTCGTCTCATCACACCATCTCGTAAAAAATTTTTACCGAATTTACATCCAAATTTACCACAGGAATCCTTTCTCATAAAAATCATTTCACTGCAAAACACTTTCAGCAAATTCGTCTTGATAAAATTTCACTATAGGAGGCAGGCACCATATACGGTCCCTCTGATGGCTATGTCATTATGCCCCAGACTGGCTAACCATCTCGATATTCCCGATTATATGCGCGTCGCTCAATCGGATTATCACAAACACACGGTGCAAGTCGACCTGATTTTATATTCTCCTTTTTCTCGACTTCGTAAATTGCACAGACAGACAGAGAGATATAGATAGGTGTGATGGACGGAGCTTGGCTTGGCTTGGCTTGGCTTTGCGGTGTGGTTACCTCACACAACCAAGGAAGCAACGCCTCCTGTCCAACCTTCATTTCAACACGTTTTTCCAAAGTGGCGAGCTCCCGTCCACGAGACCTCCCTCCTCCTCGCTCCTAATAATATACCTTTGGCTACACACGATCGATCCGTCTCGCGTGGCGCGCGGTAAGGCACTCGCAAAACACACCACAGAAAGGCAATATATATGCGTTTCAGAGCGGCGGGAGTCGTGTGCGACCGGCACACGTGTTCACCAAACACTACCACACGCGACACTGAGTCGTGTGACTCACCCAGACCCACCGGGCCCCGTCCTCACTCACCGGTGGCGCACACACACACACACACACACACAATGTGGTGGGTACCACCACCGCACCACCCGGTGTGGTATCCCCCAACACACCACGAGTATTCGAACTATTCATCCTATGACCTGTTGATTCACTTACATGAGTCATTCTTTAAGTACATGTTCCACTCAAAATGCCTCAGAAAAATGACAGGAATTGGACAGGAACTCAATACGAGTGGAAATGGACAGTAGAAGCTATGACGGAAAATATATATACATGGCGTCTGAATGGATTTCATATTAACCACAAACAAAGCGGGCTGGAAAAACGAGAGGAGAAATATGGAAATATACTTAAAAATGTGGACAAAGGAAGTATGGCTTCCCTTGCTTACAAATGTTCAAAACATTTCCAAGCGCAATCAAAATTTTCATTCTCACGGCCGTGATTTATAGCAAGGATTAAAAGTTGGGGTGGCGGGAACAATGGGGCAGCACACAGTGGACTGGTGAAGAGAAAAAAAAACTTTGCATTTTAGCATTTAGTTAATTACAGGAAATGGTTTGAATACCTTGAAGGAAAGTTCCAAGGAACTTCACATTAACGCAATCTGTTTGCAGGACATTTCCCCTAAATGGGAAGAGATGCTTTGTTTAAAATTTCTAATGACATCTGGTTTATAGTTTCAACCCTAAAAGTTTTTTTTTTATATCATTTGACATGAAAAGTTTCCACTGTCAGGTTTCGCTGTCATAAGTCATGTAACTTAAGCACTTTCAAAATCTCAAATAATTAGATCATGCTATCTACTATACTTCCTTATATATATATATATATATATATATATATATATATATATATATATATATATATATATATATATATATTGTGCACGTAAGCGTGCATACATAAATCAACACAGAGAAGGTAGTGCGATCAATATTGCTGGAAATGAGACGCACAAGAGGCTAGTGCTCCATTTATGGGAGTCACCGAGTCGAACCCAACCCCTCCTAACATCTGCGTGGAAGTGGCAGCTGTATCTTCGACGTGAGCAAACATACTGGCTTAAGGGCAACAGACAATGATACCCAAAAGCAGAGAAATACGTTATCAGTGAAATCAAAGATGCGGCAACACGGTTTTCGCGCCTTAAAACTTACCAATTTTCTGGGGTAAATACTCACCTTCGTTCCGTCGAGCAACTCGAATCGGAGCAACCTTGTTCCAAGTGACAACCACCACATACAAAATTGATGCACTAAAATCAAGATTGTTTGTCGATAGTCGTCTTACAAACACACATAAATTTATCCTACCCCAAGAAAGATTATAATGACGAATTTCGAAGTTCTTCTTTAAGATCCAATCTCCGGAAAGTGCATGACCAGCAACAAACATGGGCATTTAAGGCATCAATTAATATGCATAAATACTCAAAACCATGCATTCGCATGACCCACTCAGTATGCATGGGATGTGACGTGAAAAACTACAAATTTCGAAACAAAAAATACCTTTATAAATATATAAAGAACATCTTGTGGCATGTCAAATTTCTGCCAAACCCCGTCCCAAAGTCTGTCCAAGCAAAATATAAATGCCACAGAACTTTTTTTCAGCATAAGCTTTTATCACCGAGTTTTACTATGCACATCAACTCAACACCTGAACCTCATTGTCTGAAATGCAAAGCTATTCTCATACCACAAAACGGAAACTTTTGGAGCATTAAAGTCCATCAATTACGCTTATTAAGCCATTGTAATTTGGCACGCAGATGGGCTTCAGTTACAACAGACTGGAGGCAGAGGAAAACGCGGAACAGAAGTGGTTACTGAACATCTCCCACTGGCACAGGACATGCCAATGTTCACACACACACGGGACGGGGTATGTTATTAAGTCAAGCCACAGACATATCTCTTCTCCCCTGCCCTCAGGATAACATCACAAAATGGACATCTGGTCCAGGACATGGGAGACATGATGCAGTTGGTTGTACGTATTAAAATAAATTCCTCAGCGCTGGTAAATCGTCTACTGGTAATTCCAATCTCCGGATATGCATCCAGCCTTGACTAGAGATGAAGTGACAATCCCAGGCCACAGAATGTTAAAATCTGATTAATATTAACGATGTATATAGTGGGTAATTTCACGTGCATCAACTAAACAAGTTGGCATTTGCTCACCAGGAGTAACTAACATCTGCTCCGACTAATACATACGACAGATTGCTAATTAACTATACGACTTGAATCGAAAATGGAAAAGTAGCCAATTTTATAAAATCACAAAAAAAAAATCAAGATATATCTTGAATCTCTCGAACAACGGCACTGTTAGACACACAATAATAATTAGACCAAATTAGATGCAATTAGGAAGAACAGCTTATAAGCAATGCCTTCACGTAATTATTCTATTCTTCCTAATTAACAGTAATGAAGCAACAGTTTACAAATATCCAATAGAACAAAACGCTCACGAACTGACAAGCTGAAGTACAATCAACAGACTGAGAAAGTACAGTCCCACATTACGCACGCAACTGCAGCCTACTCCATGGATCAATCACAAAATAAAACGGTACAATTTAGAGAGGGAAAAAAAATGTTCCTTTGACAAAACAACGCCACTGGTCCACGTCCAGACAACTCAGAGCAGCCTCATCCCAGCAAACACTAATATTACACTGTGGGGTTACAACATCTTGAATGTTCCTTCGTTGACACCAGAGGTCGTCTACCCCAACCAGCTGGGGCCAGAGGGAGGGCTGCTGTGTTGGCCCCCCAATTCTATCCAACCGTTGGAGGCCGTGGCCCCCACAGGCCTACAGGAAACATCAGAGCCTGGCTGCTGTAAAACACTGTAGATTCACAGTCCACCGTATTTTTCTGTCTGCAGGCCACGTGTTATTAAACTGTTCTCGGACCATCGGTGCTTAAAGTGTCCTCTCAGATTCATGACAGATTTAGATTTTAAGGATTAAGACTTTATACGGAGTCTTCCATGCTTGTCGTTCCAAGAGGAAAGTCATTTTTAAGAGTGAGTTGGTAACCTCGCCTCACAGGATTTTCCAAACGTAACTCAGGATATACGTAACTGTCCCATCTGCTCAACACAAGAGGACAACCTCGGTATTTTCAGTCATTCCCAATGTCAATTTGAGTCACCAAACGACTCTGCACACCTTTCTAAATCCTAGGATTTGGCCTGGCATCTCAAATATGACGCCGTGGTCATTTCTAAATAGCCTGACTTTACAGCTCCGTCTTGTCACGTATTAAGAGGCTCAACACCCACCTGCCCACAGACCAGTTATTCATAATTTTACCCATTTTGTGCACTGTGACACCATCGCCATATTCATCAATGGCTTCAACATGAGTCTATGAATATTACAGCATTCTGTTTGCTCCCCAAAGCCACCTCTATGATTTTTTGTATTGAATATACACTGAAGAGCGCCATATCTACCCTCCCTAAAACTATGTTGTTCCAAGTATATATATATATATATATATATATATATATATATATATATATATTTTACCCCTGGGGATAGGGGAAAAAGAATACATCCCACGTATTCCCAGTGTCGCACAAGGCAACTTAGAGGGACGGTAGCGGGTGGCTGGAAACCATCCCTTCCTTTATTACTTTCCAAAAGGAGCCAAGTGAGCAATTTCCCTCTACGCTTAGTTGTCTGTTCTTGGCGCTACCTCGCTATTATTTGATTCTAGATAATAGTGGTTATTTAAATAGCCATTTTTTTCACAGAATTCTGTTTCTTTTGCTTGCACTGAGGTGATACCTTTACTTTCCTGACCAGTAAGCAGAGGGTTAACCAACCCAGTGGACTGGATTCTTATTAGTCCATATACAGACTGCATAATCTTTGCAAACATTCTGTCTTTTTACGGACAATAATCCAAATGCACTAAAGAAATGCTGAAGGTTAAATATTCCTGGATGAGAGTAAGAATCTAATACTCTGTAAACAAAAACTTAAAACAGGGATAAAATCATTTGATGTGTAAAAGGTTGTCACTGTACTTAGTATATACTAAAACAATCAAATATCTTTTCATTTAAATATGTCTGTAATCTTTACTTAATAAAGTTAGGACAAGGCAAGGAAGACCAAGGAAAACAAGGAATTTAACAAACACATGCGAAATCTACCATAATGTATGGACAAGCTTCCAAAATTGACTTATAATATACATAATATACATACGTTAAGTGGTCAAGTATTCTAAATGTACACAACCAAGATGGTTTATACCTTAACATTACAACTATGGTTCAAGAATAATTCAAACTTCATGGACAACTTTATTCCAATTACTGTTCTTCCTCACTTAAGTAACAAATATGTAATTTTCAAGATCTTACCAAAGTGCAAATTGTATACTGTCATTTTCGTTCACTCATTCCAGCACCTTCCTTTTCCACTGAATAGCATAACCATCAGACAGATCAAATATGACTCATTCATTCTCAACAATTTGGTTAATTAAAAACAATCACTTTTCACCATCACAAAGAAAATATTTGGGTGTATTCTAGGCAATAATAAAAAGTAATCGTGTAGAATCTATTACTACCTTTATGCTAACCACTGCAATCTGGGGTCTCACTATCAACTATTCTGCATATGCAGCAACCATGTAAAAAAAAAAGTAGATATGGAAAAAAAACTTAATTTAAACAACTTACAACTAAAGAAAAGGAGGATGTGACAGGGTTGCTCAAGTACCAAAGAGAGTACTTACCTGAAAAGGATCTAATACAGCTGGGACAACAAGCAGAGGAAAAGAATATTAGCGTAGAAACAGACTCCCCTGGAGTTCAAAGGGTGAAAGAAAAGTCTGGAGGCTTTTCGATATCTAGACACAGCAGTGAAAATAACTGGTAAAATTAATCAAATAAAAAGAAGCTTTAAAAACTCAAATATCAGCCTTTATAGGGAGCTATACCAACAGTAGAGGAAGGGTGTCCAATTATCTTCAAATATCAACCCAGAAAAAAAAACAAGCAAAGGTGGCCTTTCTTCCACATAACACCATCACTCTCTCACCACCACCAACAGCATCCACATACCAGATCATAGGGTATTTCAGGTAAGTGGTACTATATTTTTACTTAAAAACAAAATTTCAAATCATCTTAAATGCAACACTATCAATAACAAGAAGAGAATCGGTCTTGGGAAACCATAAGACTAACTCTGGCATACCAAAGACTTCTTTGGCAATGGCAGTGAATACCATACAGTTTCTGGGGCATAATTTGGACCATTTCTTTATTCTACAATTATGAAACAAAAAAAAATTATATTGACTGTAAAGACGGTTATGAAGAAAAGAGGATATGTAGGGTTACTCTAAGCAGATCAATATGACACACTTATCAAAAAGAATTATGAAAAGCTTAACTAACTTCCCTAGCAGCTGAACTACATTCAATACTATTCAAAAAAATATTTGATTGTCATCACTTATCACTCTGCAATTACATACAACTGCCAGTATTGTATGCTTTCATGTGCACACAAATGCATTCCAGGCCACATTCTTCACCATGTGGCACGCTGCAGCAAACATAAACAGTCGGCCATTTTAACCATAAAATTGAACATTAAGGCCAATCAATGCAGTTACTGTCAGTTAGTTTAGTTCTGTTGATTTCTAGAAGTGTTTCAGCAAACATAAAAACAATGAAACCCAAATTTTCCTTGATCTCTACAGGCTTCCCTACTACCAAGGAATTAAAACAAATCCAAATCATATTTGGGCAATCATACTGTATTCTCCATACAACATACTATCATCGCAAATCAATGATATTCTAAAGTCAATTTCATGGTGCCATTGAACTGGCAATTTACCACTAAACAATAACTAATTAGTAAATACAGGATACAGCTTACGTTTAATTTAAATCTAACACCACTTTATCACTGATTTCATCTTGCAAAGACAATGTGTGATCTGGAGCATTTGTTTTATAAGTCAGTAGCACAGAGGGTTTGGGGATCAGGAAAAATATGGGGTTAATAAAAATAAAGTGAAAAAATTGTAGAAATCAACAGAATCTAAGAAAACATCAACTACATTCGTCTTGTAGCTCAGATATATGTTAAGTTTCAATGTTACAGTCAACACATACTTGTGTGAATGTCATTTGCATCCCACCACAAAGTACAGATCGTATGTTAAACCCATGTGTGCTGGTCGCATGGTGAGGAATAATGTTGTGGAAGTTTTGTGTGCTGGAACACATTTTGTGTAAATATACATATACAACCAAAAAAAGTTGATGTTAAAATAAGACCCTTGCACTCATATATATTTCAAATGGCACCGTACAAGATTTAAAGTTTCAATGCTATGGGAACTTAAGGAGGTTTTCATAGTCTTGTGATTTATAAAAGTTGCTGCGACTTTTACAACAGCTTTGCATTTTCACTGTTTCAAAGCCCTATACACTATCAACAGACTTAAAAGTTAAAAGGGAAAATAAATGCCCCTAATCATGCTCTACTAGGCAATTACCATGTATTTTACTCTCTATACATACACTATAACAGCAAAATGAAATCATTACCATTCCAAAGTTAAATCTGATGTGAATTTACACTATATAATAACCTTAAACCCTAAATGTACAGTAAGAATTTTTTTAAACATATAAGGTGGTGGCACGAACTCACTAATTAACATTATTAATACCATAAAGGTTTTATTTCAGACACACCATCTTATTATAAGCAGTGGAATCATTTAATTTCCTAGAGAATGGTTGTGTTTCATGTGGGTGATAAATCAATACTGGGGGAGCACGCCTGCAATCAATTCTATCTTGCATGTAAACAGAGGCAAGGGTCATGAAGATCAGGGAATTTGTGGGGTTATGTAAAATTGTATGACAAATTCATCAGAACTTTTTGATAACTTAAACTTCTTATAGTAGCCAAAATCTACCTTAATTACAATCTCATTTAGAACTAAAAACCCAAATTGACCTTAAATTGAAATGTTATCGCTGAAATAAGCTATGTAATCTCATCTCCTCCATGAGGGTATTTCTTGATTTAATACCACTGTCTACAATAATACACAGAATGCTTAACAACTGCATTCAAACATGGATTATAAATAGTACTTTTCAAAAATGCCCAGAATATTGCTAATTTTGGCTGCCTAGAAAAGATAAATGCAGTTATTGTATATTCTGTTGACTTTTACATGCATTTCACCTACTTTTACCTTTATCAACCTTATATTTCCCAGATCTTTATGACCCTTATCACTGTAATATCATAAAAAGAAAAATTGACTGCAGGAAGTTAAAAAAAAAAAAAAAATCAGAAAAATCAGTCCAGTTTAATATCAGTCTTTGGTTCCACTTACAATTGTAATAAATCAATTTCCAGGGCTGAAATCTTTCATTTTTCTTTAAAGGATTTCCTCACTTGGTGGTTATTTTGTTATACTATACCTTAAATAATTGGTCAAGTATTCTCCAATCAGTTATCACAATAGTTCTTCTTCTAAACTTTTGTAAAATATCTTATACTTTCATTTTATTGTCCACTGATTAGCTTCTCGTATATTGCTTCAGCCTACGAAGGGCAATGTGGACAACTAACATAAGAGTAGGTGAAACACTCCCAGATATCAATAGAACCCAAGAAAACATCAACTAACTTCCCCTACCTACTCATATTTTCCTTACATGATGTAAAAAAATGTAATTAGCACAGCTTCACAGTTTCTGAGAGGTTTGGTTGTAGTACATGTCCACTTTTGATGGATCAATTCATCCTATCTGAAGAAAATTGGGGCTATATAAAGTAAAACTAAGTGAAACACTTCTCTCAATAATAAAAGGCAAACTACCTATTTAGCCACACATCAAAACTTCCTTTAGAAAGAGAGTGATTTTGTACGCAATGCTCATGTAGTGTTTAGTGGATACGTACTGTACAATAAAAGTTGAAGAGCATGATCTGGAATGTTATCATTCTATGTGCAATTTATTATAAGATATTAATTAAGGCCATAAGTTTGGGTCATGTACTGTATTTCAAGTTAAAACATAGAGTCAGTTTATGTAAAAGTAGGTAGAACACTTGTAAAAATTCAACATAAACTACGAAAACCTTCCCAAACCATCCCTCCAAGCTGAAATTTACAGCAGAAATATGTCATCCATAAATTTGTCTGCTGAGAGGGATTACGTACAAAGGCTTTTTGATGTGAAACTGGGCACTGACAAAGTGGGGCACTCAGTTACCTGCCTATTCATTAATCAGTAGCGGCACGATAACCAATCATGGGTATGAATGTTTTTTCTTTGATAGAATACTGTATTATTCTGATGAAACTAAAACTCTGGCCCCTACTGTAAATTTGTTGCTTGCTTTGTTGTTTGTTTAACGCCCTGCATCACGCTGATGGTGCATTTTTGTTTGTGTCTAGTTTACTTCAGCTAAATTACTGAACATTAGGATAAATAATGCCTGTTTAGGTAATGAAGTGAGGTCTTCATAGGTTGCTTATCTTTCTTTTTACAAATATATGATCTTGTACATTAATCAATCCTACATCTATTTGATATATTATCATCTTTCAAAATCCAACGTGAAAGATATACATTAGTCCTCTACATGTATTTCTGTCGTAATAAACTATACATAATGCATCCAAACAAATTCCCAAAGCTAGTTTCAATACGGAGCTAAAACTGACCTTTACCCACGATTCAAATTACTAAAACAATTGGAGCGTGCAAATTTCCTCTCGTGTAGGCCATGTAGTAGTACAGCTCTACACTAGTGATAATTATCACATAGCGTACAACAAACCTCCACCACACAGGAACAATTTCCATCAACCAAGCTGTCGTCACTTTTAATCACCATATCTACAGAATTTTAACGTATTCATCAATGCATTAATCCCGAGTGGGTTGGTGGGATAAGCAAAGTACCAGAACAAAAAGTACATAAACGAATAACCGACCCAAGAGGACAAAATCTCCCTGTTGCACATCTACCCATCTACTTATCTACTCCAACACCTAACAACCATTAATATCAACCTCTAGATCCTAATTACAGCAGAAAATACAGAGCAACAAGCCTCATAATCGGGTGGGAGTGATTATAGATCCGTAATCACCAAGGGACAACCACAGTACACCAATCACCCCAAGAAAAACGACACCACCTCGACCAAACTACCCACATGAACCACACTACCAGCACCAACCACCCTGATTAACCCGACCACATCGTGCCACATCCAGCCCTAGGGGCCAAGACAAGACTATCCCGTGGGGAAAAAAAAAAATAAGTCGGGTTGGAGGAGGAGGAGGAGGTGGAAGCCCATACCAGCCATCTCCCCCTCTCTCTCTCTCCCCCACCACGGAACTACCACATCAAAACAATCGCCCCCCTCCTCCTCCTCCTCTTCCCCCACCAAAACAAAACGTCAGCCTCCCCCACCACCGCCTCACTCACCTCTTGTTCTCGGACGTCTCCTTGTTCTCCAGGCTCGTCATCCTGCCGGCTTGCTCTCCCAGGTCCTCAGAAAGCCTTGCAAGTCAGCGGGCGAGCGCACCCATCAAAGCCCAGGGGTTATTCCTCGCCTTATCATAACATCGTCGGCACCCAAACACTAACTTCTGCAGTGATTACCCACAATCCAGCGAGGCCGACAAGCGAGGCAGGACAAGCGCCATCTTAACCTCCCCCCTTCCCCCCCAAAGAGCTGATAACAGTCTTCCCCACATTCATCCCCAAAAGATAAATGTCTTTATATCATCTCCATATCTTCCTCGGCCGTAGGAGTACGGCAGAGATTAATATCCTGTCTCCCTCTCGCTCTCTCTCGTCCGACATGGATTTGGTAGTGTAAATGGCCACCGAATCACCATGATTGGTTGTTACAACGACCGTGTCTTTTTAAGCGTTTCATTACAATTCTAACGAACATATTGATCATAAAGATTAATATATTACATAAGTGATACTCTGCCATGAATCTCGTACCTATGAAATGAATTACAATCAAATGCTCACCATTTGTAAATCAGCCATGAGCGCTCATGTCAATCTTCAACTATTTTAAAAATGATAAATATCTCAATTAAATAACTACTAACAACTTTATCACTCGTGTTAACATAAAATGAACTAAAAGTCCACCATTATCTCTCCCCAAATTGTACGGTTTTTTGTATATAACGACTTCTTGGCTTAATGAACTACTGAATAAGCAATTACAGCCAACCACTTAACCAATCTATAACTACCAGCTGTTAATTAATGAATTATTTCCTTATTCACAGCAGAAACATGGCTATCAGCTAAATAAACTGAATGTTAATGGTTCTTGTAATGATATGATTAATAGGAAGCCATTCTAATTATAGGTTATGGTTGGGTCAAACGACATCACGAGTGGTTTGGTAATTTGAAAATTAATTTCTCGTCAAATGAAATTATAGAAACAATAGATAGATAGCTAGATAGTTGGATAGATAGATATTTGAGGGAAAATTAGAACTATAGAGAACTATAATGATATATTACATTGATGGCAGAATTTATATACCTAAACCAATTTTGTTAACGTTTCTCATTGCTAGAAATTAATGTAACCGGATATATATATATATATATATATATATATATATATATATATATATATATATATATAGAGA